>VYZT01056934.1:0-22958 GCA_013400735.1 Pomatostomus ruficeps | reverse complement strand
TGGAAGTTCTAGAGTCTCCAATAATATTTTTCATTGTTTCCTACAGCCTCCTTTGGGCTCCTATGGGCAATTCCCAGCTCCACAGGGGTGGTGCAATGGGACCTTCAATAATAACTGGGGAGTCTAGAGATACTGCACTAGTTTAGACAATGAGTTTTCTCTTCATTTCAGGCAAGACTGTGGATTAAACCTAAGGGTCCACAGAGCATCTTAATCATCCATAATTTTATGATACATCTCCTATGAGTGTCTGCCTACCAGGCAGAAGAATATAGTTTACCACACTTTTTGAGCAGCAAAGCATGCTGTCTGTGCTCAGACTAAAATCCTTTATTATAATTTTCCAACATTCTGAATAGCCTGCCAGGAGATATTTAGAATAATAATAAATCTTACTGGTGCCAGGGATGTGGGAGAAGGGCTCAGGAATAATGCAAAGATCTGTTTTATGAGTGTCATCTGTTCCTGTTCTGCCAAAGGAAGAATGGCATATTGAAATTACTCTGCTGTAGGCAAAAACAGCAAGGACAGCACATTATCCTCTGTTGGCACCCAGGGAGGGGGGAAAAAAGCAAACCCCACAAAAAAAAAACCAACATGAAAAACACATTGATGCCAGTATTGGGAAATACAGCAAATAATGCAGTGCAAGTTAAAATATTAAGGTACTTAGTTACTGAAGCAGCAAAAATTCCAGGGAGTTGCATACAGTAGCCTGCTGTTCCTGCCTTTTTTATCTTTTTTCTTGTGGTAGGAAAGATTTTTAGTGGCATTACATCAAATAAGCATGATATCATGTAAGCAGGAGAGTGGAAGACACACACTAATGAAAGCAAAATGGCTCTCAACTCAATGTCTGCTAATGCAGGCAAAGGATCCTGGCACAATTGAAGCAACCAACACATATCAACTGTCCACAGGAGCGCATAATGAGCTTGGAGAGAATTTACTGCAAAATTAAAGAGATCTTGCATGTCTTGGCAAAGAAATCACAATGGGGGCAGCTATGATGTCTTTCATGCTATATGAAAGAGCATCTAGAAGATGTGAACATTTAAACCTCTAATGGGAAGGATAGAATAAAGTTGAGAACAGAGGAATTTTACTTCTTCTGTTTATCAGGTGTTGGTCACCATGTACAACACCTTTATTGATGATATTCATTTACAACGACCAGTCACACATCAGTGACCACTGAGCTCTTGAAAATTTCTTCTGCCTAGGGAGGGTGCTAAAGGCTTTAGATAAAAATCTTAAATTACATCACTGATAATGGGCTACAGGAACCTAAAGAAGGAAATATCTGAACATAACAATCTTGAGATATGTATAGATCTATTGCAAAAAGGAGACAGTGTTCTCGGTGTGTCTGGCCAGAAAACATAATGAACTTAAACTGCAGCAAAAAGGCACCACTAGAGAAAAGAATATATTTCTCTGGGGGGTTACCAAGAAGGGCTCAAGGGCAGATGTTTCCAAAGAGACTGTGGGACCTTGCACTGGTGATAAAGGCATAGGTGACATGTCCTGGGACAGAGAACAGATTAAACAACACCCGAAGTCTCTCTGGAATGTTTTTATGTAATTCTGGCACATGTTGCAGTCATCATGATGGGGAAGCTGTAAGATTTGAAAAAGGCCTAGCAAATGGTTCCTATACCAAGTTGGTGAGTGCATGAGTTCTACATAACAGCAGATGCTAAGGAGCAGAACTCAAAGGAAAGATGTTCCATTTTCCATTGAACAATTAAAACAATTTAGAGTCACTAGCTATAAAACAGACATTTGTTGCAACAAGGTTCAGTTGGTCTCATCATTGGGCACACTGTGCACACAGAGCTGCCAAGACAGCCAATAATGCTATGCCAAGTACAGAGGATAAACTACAGACTGGCACTCCTGAGACTTCCCCATGAGTTTATCTAGGATTTTGGTCTTCTATGTTCTTTTACCCACAGAAACCCAGAAAGGCTGAAAGTAATAGACTGTTTTCTTCCAACTGCAAGATTCAGTACACATATTGACATGTTTTTCCAACTTCAAAAAGGTATCATTTCAGTCTGTAGAACACGGTTGGCTGGTTCCTAGAATATCCACATCAAGTGGCCCATCAACAGCAGAAACTCATTTTCAAACACACAGCTTTCAGCATGGCTTTCATCTCCCAAGGAGGAGCAGAAAGAGTTATCTTTAAATAAAGATCCTAAACCCAGTGCCGATTACTTCTAAGAATCATCCAGAAAGAATCTCTTCAAACAGAAGCATAGACACAAAACAAGTAATATTTCAAGTGAAAATGTCTCCTGTTTTTCTCAAGAAACTCTGAAAACTGGACAGCTCCATATGTTAATATATTCCAGGGTGTGAAAGCCCCCCAATTCACAGGCCACTTTTCCCTGCTCCAGTGCTCCACATTTACCACCATCCAGCTGGTTTTTTGTGCACCACAGAGCCAGCACTGCAAGTGCTCCTCATGCAAGCTTATTCAGAGGAGAAAAGAAAAAAAAAGCCTGAAATATCAAGGCTTACATGTAACAAAGTAAGGAAAGGAAACAGCAAAGCATAGACAGGTGTCAGAAAGTTGCACTCTTAAAACAAAAAAACCTCTGTTTTTTAGCATGACAAGTAAGTGATGCTTTCACAGATCGAAATGGGATCAAATCCTCAGGCAATACACTGTGGAACAGCGGACACCCTCACTGAACCATTCTCATTAAAACACCCTCCCTCTGCCAATGCTAATATTAGGGGCTTTTTTTGAAAAGGAAAAGAAAAATCAGTTTTAATTTTCAAGTGACCTTTTTAAAAAATCCTTCCTAAAAAATATTAAAAGCATTGTTGAATATAACAACTCCAATTTCTGTGCTGATAAAACCACAGGCTGATTACAAACCTTTGTGTTTCTTCCTGTATTAAGGTAGCACTGTGTAATCATTGCTGACCTGGGATGAAAAGAAACAAAACAAACACATACAAGCATAAACCCACAACTATCACAATCCATGCAGGCTCACCAGGTAGAATCTGGGATATTAGCTGGAATTGTGCAAGGATGAGAGAGGAAGGGACTGTGGTAGAGGAGGAGATAATACCACACAATGTCACCTAGCAAATGGTGAGCACTCTGCAGCCCAACAGCCATGCTCATCTCCCGCAGCAACATAATTATATTTCAAATTAGTTTTTTGCAATGCAACAGGGGAAATAAGAAAGATCATCTGATGTGATCCTGATACAGAAAGAGATCTGAGTAATATATTAGGGTTTCTGGTCCATTACTATACACAGAAAATGAGGCTGTACAATTCCAGTTCATTTCTGAAGGTTCAGGATCATCTTATTAGGAACAACATATTTACTGTGAGACTGAAGAACCAGTATTGATTTGAATGTAAGTGTCTATGCTTAGGTTTAGGATCCCTCTTTTCCTGTGCTGTCCTAATGAGCCATGAAAGGAACCTTAGTTAAATCAGAAATGCCCAACAATGGCTATAATAGGCCCCCTATCTGTGCTATTCTTTTGACACCAGTAACATGGAGGGAACAAACTTCCAGCTCAGTGGTTTTCAAGAAGTACTGGAAACCAGAAAGAGGATATGGGAAGACCAGGATTAATTTGCTGTAGTGAAATGCTTAACAGAGGCACAATCCAGGCCTGACACCTCCACGCAATTACAGGACCAGCCAGTTTTTGTGCTTTCTCTCATCTCCTTCTGCATTGTCTGAAAATGTATAAAAGGTGGCAGCATAGGTGGTGCCAAACCTGGAGTTGTGGACTAGTTCAAAGGAAAAGCAGGGTGTAGATGAGCAGTATCTGCACCAACAGAGACATGTATCCCAAACCCCATGCTAAGATGACATAGACAGGCTTCTCAGTGACAGAAATAATGGCCAACCAAACAGCGTATCCTCACAATGGTTCTGCTCTTCCTGATTTCATCACAAAAGCAGAGCCATTTAGAGGATTCTTTTTTAGGTAACACACTTTGAAATTATCATTTTTATATTCCTTTTGTTTAGTATTTTGGTAGAAAGAAAACGCCTGCCCTACAAAAGAAACTTAGGAACTGAGTGAACAAGCCACTATTATGGGTGAGATCTGAAGAAAAGGCATTCATTTAATTTGGACTAAATGTAGATCCATTTAATTTGGACTAAATGTAGGAAGCAGTTATAAAGTAGAATAATTGAAGCAGTACTGATTCATCCACCCAAACACAAACCTTGGGGAAAGCTAGGAATCAGCCTATATGGACAGGAATGTTTTGGTAGATATTGCTGTAAAGACATATATGCACGTAGAAAGCAGAAAGAACAGAAACACCTTAAACCTTTTAAGTGCTAACAGAGAGAAACATCCCAAAAGTTATTCATTAAGAACAGAACTGGAAAATTTGCCCTGTGAGACCAGAAACAGAGCCTTTGACTAAAGCCCTAACCAAGAAAGGCTTGGCTTCACAGAAAAGTACTCTTGTTATTTGCTGTATAATATGTCTGGAGAAATGGGTCACAGGGTGCTTTCTTCGTGAATAAACTTGATGGCTGCAAAGAAATCCAGTCTGTCTCATCAGCTTCTCCTCCCTGAGGAAACAGTCTGCTAGACTCCAGATGCTGGCTACCCTCTCAGCAATTCTATTGATTGGTGCCTCTAGTTAGTTTTAAGCCCAGGCATTGTGTTTAAGTACCTCACTGCATAATGACAACCACATGAGATAAAGGAGAAAACTATATTTTTCCACATAATTTCCTTCTGGTTTTGTAGCAAGTTGTTAAGGATGCTAGGACAGAACGTCACCTTTATGCACAAATGCAAGTTGATGGTGTCTTTTAAAATGTAGGGGTTTTATCTACCAGCACCAGGCAAGAACTGGTCCTACTGAGCTCATTGGCAAATCTGCTGCTTCCTGTAGGCCCTGGATCAGACCTGTGCTTGTGAATCCCATCACACAAACAAGCTCTGCAAAGTAACAACACAAAGCTAGCAGCTCAGGGGCACCATGAGGCCAATGAGGGCAGAAGGATTTATTTCACTTCATTTCTGAAGACATCATCCTGTCTCCTTCTTCCTGTTTCCATTCTTTCTCTATCTGCCCAGAACCTTTCTGTCGATTCATTCTACATTTCCCCCCCATCTATTTCCCTGCTGTTATCTGTCAATATTTTCTTGTCCCACCCTCTCATTTTTCTGTCTCTTCTTTTAAAGAAACAGTAATTCAAGGGTGAAAAGATGAGAGAAAAAAAGGAAAATATAGGGAAAAAAGCTGAAGACTGTTCCAATTGTAGTTTATAACTAATTTCTATGGCTTACCCTGAATCCTGCAACATTTTGTAGCCACCAAGGGGTCACAGTAAAACATAACCCCTGATTATGGGGTGAGAAAAGCAAGTGGCACAGAAAACTTGGTAATTCTCATCTAAGGGCTGCAACTACTTAATGGCAGCAGGACTGCAGTGACAGAGTCTGTGATTTAGGGTCCTTTCCAGAATCTACACTGGTGTTAAACCAGCTAATAAAGAGTTGCAACAGAGATGTGCTAATTATATTTTTCCACTTCAGTGTGTACTGAACATTGTAAACTATCATTTAGTGTCATTTATTTTAATGATATATTATGTTGATAATACAATCTGGGTTAATTCCCAAAAGCAAAATCTAGGGGAAAAAATGTTTCTCTGATATTTTTAAAATGTAATTTCTTGTTAACCTTAAACCAGAAACTACTATACTCTCAGCTCCAGGAAAGCATTTATTTACAGCAAAGGTAGCAACTATAATTATTATGGAAACAATTGCCACAAATCAATTGTCATCTCTGTTATTTTAGTAAGGGAAAAATACCCCAAAAGATAAAACCAGAATTTTGTATAGTAAAGCCCATAATTAAGTGCTTTCTTTTAAGGGATGTCTCATCTTTTGCTGAAAGAGAGCAAACAGCAGTGTATTCAGCACTGGCACAGAAAGAGAAAATAGATGTATGCCTGTCTCAAAGGTATGAGGTTATCAAAGTGTAAAAAAGTGAAAACAAAATACATAATTCTAATCATTCATGTTCCTCGTCATTTTAAGCAGTATAAGTCAGTCCATACCTTAAATAGCTTATTAGCCTGCAACTAGAAATAATCATTATCTCTGAAATTCCACCTGAATCAAGAGGCAGGTCTTTTCTTACATATATAGGCAATGACTCCAACCCAACCCTGGCTGTGAAGGACAGCTCACACAGGTATTTTTTTACTATTTTATACCTCATTGTCAGGTATCCCTGGATGGCTGCAGAAGCAAGGAGCCATCTGTGGCCTCCCTGACCATCAGGTATTTCACCAATGGTCCAAGAACAAGAGGAAGTGTTTATTAGCCTGACTATCAGAATTGCATTTTCTTCAGGCAAGTAGTTTTACCTGCCTTGGTCTTATGTATTCCTGGTTAATATCCTGGTTAATATCCTCATATCTCTCTAAAAGAAGTTTAAAGATTATATGTAAGATTTAAACTTTTAACATACTTGAAAGTCACTATAAAAAACCAACCAAACAAACCTGTTAAAAGTCTATGTGTTTGAATGGTCCCCTAGACGTGTATAATGCCAAGAGTCTGATTTTTTCTTCCTAACAGTCATGACATCAGGAAAGACCACAGTGAGTAACACAGGGATCTGCTAGTACAGCCTATGCCTAAACCAGAAATGAATGAACTCTGAGATCTTCAGCATCTTCCTCTGCTTCCTGCAGAGGCAGCTGTGGGAGCACTGATCTGCTGCTGATTGGCAGAATAATCTCTCTGCTGAACCCCACAAACCTTTGGTGCCAACTACTTGTTAATAGAGCCCAAACAGATTCATTCAGTGTTTATCAAGCCATGGGAAAACAATGGTTTTCCCCAGAGAGAGGCAGAAGATTTCAAAAGAATCACAAAGCACTCACATTAACCACTGCTGGCAGAGCTCTCAGGGACAGAGAATGAGTCTTTGCTGCTGCAGACACTAATCACTGGGTGCAGGTTCTTGTCCCCATCCCTGGAGAAACAGCTGCTCCCAGCAGTTACAGGCAGCCAAAACAGTTTGAAAAACAATGGATTTTAGACATTCAATACATTGGGGAGTGATTAAGGCATTTCACCATTGCCTCAAAGGCAGGGTTTGATTCTCACTTCTGACTGTCATGAGCTGACCAAAGCAAAACAAAGCAGTCCAAATCCCTTCCTGTGCTGTCCTATTTTTACCCAAAATCTACCCCAGTACAGGGAAGACGCGACAACTTGCAGGTTACACAACCCTGTGTTTTCACAGTGTTGTTGGGTGCTGCGATGGCTATAATTGTGATACACTAACAGTGTTTGCAACCTTCTGCAGATCTCACACTCACACTTCTGCCCAACTGGTGTGATGTGCTTGTGTTATAACAGTTAAATGTGTTGTAACCAAAAGCTGTCAAGAATGCTGGTTCAAATGATTTCTCTCCAAACACTGTCCTTTGTTTAGGTCTTTACATCTAGCAGCAAGTAGGGGGTGGACACTTTGTGCTATTCACAGCCTGATTCCTTAATGGGACACTGGGAAAACCATCTCATCTGTGTCTCATCCTTAGTTGCCAGTCTGATACATAATGCCCTGCTCACAATGGCAAGCGATCATAAGGCTTTGGAAATGAACAACCAGGTGGGTGGCACCCCTCTACAGATAAATTAACTACATAAACCAGGTAGAGGTTTATGACAGATTAGGTATTCCAGAAAACCTAACAATCTTGGTGATCCTGGTCATACCACAGAGCAGTCAAGTGTATTTTCCACCAACTTACTAATGCATGAAATAATAAGAAAATGTTTCCCAGCAGCTGCATTCAGCCAGAACAGCAAACATTCTTAGTAAAAGATCCTGGCTGTAGTGTCCAAACCATGCCAAGTCTGGAGAGGAGCTAACAACAAATGAAACCTCTCAAAGTGAGCCATTCCTTTTCCAACTCAAAACACTGCTGAACTCACGTGTGTTGCCTGGGGGATGAAGCAGGGAGATTTGTTTGAAGTTATCTTGATTTATCTGAATTTTTTCTCCCCTCAGACTCTTTGACCCCTTGGGAAGCTTCTGCTCTGTCAGGTGTGTTATCAACCTCAAGGGGAAATCAAATGGGCTCGCTTACACAGTCATTAGTGGTCCCTACAAAGCTCAAGGGGCTCATGCTTTCTGAGACTTGTAAGATACATTGGGTTGTCAAACAAAGGAAATAGAGACTGGAGAAAAGTTGAAAGATTTGATTGAAAAGGCCTAATAGAGGCACCCCACTTTTTGCAGAAAACCCAGCAGTCTCTGCTGAGATTTGCTGTAAGACAAGAACCATCAGATGTGAACCATTAGTCCTTCGCAAAGTTTTTTCAGTCTACACCACATGCATCACCTCAATGTTCCAGCTGCAGACAAGTTGATGTCATTTCTCAACAAACAGTTTCTCTGCAAAGTGCGCAGAGAACAGGCATAACCTATTAGAAAGGGCTGGCAATAAATCCCTCATCTTTATTAAGATTCAAATCTTGCTCCACCCCACACTTACCAAATCTATTGATTTCAAAGTAAACAAAACCCTCTGTATAGATTGGCTGTACATGAATCTTGAATTTAATTTAAGTGTGCAGGTACCATGATTTAAACAATAGAAAACTGAACTATCAAAACAGGCTAGGAAACCAGATAGAAGAATTTGTATTCAATCAAAATGTATGCTATGTATGTTATTTGCTACATTGTGTCCTTATATTATTTCTGTAAATTAATTGTAACCCCTCACAAATCACACAATGTCCCAGTTTGAGACAAATCTGGGAGAAGACTTCGAAAGGGTGTTTCCTCTAAAAGGCAGAATTTCAGTCCCTCCCCCCAGCCAAGGTTGAAAAAGAAAATCTTCTTGGAGGAAAGTGAAAAAAACCCTGTTTATTTAACAAGCAAGGTGCACGCAGGCACAAAGAAAAAAAAAAGAATAATATTAGATAGTAAACCTTCTCTGTTGTGGAGAAAGATGGTGGATTTTAGAGTCTCTCCTTTCTCTGGTTTAGCTTCTCCTGAAAGTTTGGCCCAGCTCAGCCAGGGGGTTCGGCAGCTCAGGGCGAAGGTCCCGCCAACTGTCTCCCCCAGAGATGGTCTGATTTTCTGGATGGGGAAAAAAACAAGCTGATCAGTCCAAAAAGAGGTAAAAAACCAAAAAAAACCCCCCTGCAATGCCAGTGAGAAAGGAAAAAAAATCCCTCTGTCCCAACTCATGACTGGACAGACTACTGCGGGGGGAAAAAAAGGGAAAATAAAACCCAAAAAAACTTGCACTTTATCTCAAAGAGATAAAAACAAACCATGCCAGTACTTTCTCTTAACTACTTCTCTGTGCCAGCTCAAGGTTACAGGACCCATTCCTGGGCATAAGCAGACGATAGGGAAATACAGAGCATAAAATCACCTCAGGACACAGAACTAAACAACTGTGCCACATTTGTACATGAAAATCTAGGAAAAATAAATAATGATGAGTTAATTCACCATTTGTTTTGGGAAAAAATTGTTAACCACTTCAAGCCATCAATAGAGAAATTGCTTTTCAAATCTGTAACATCTCAGCCATACTAAGTACATTTTAATGAGTTCAAAAATGTGTAATGACACTGTTAATTCTATGGCTAGCTTGGAAACAAGTGTTTTTCTTTTCTTCAAAGGAAAATAGGATTATCAAGTGCACTAGGAGAATTTCCTTAACATGATTGATAGGAAGAAAGAGTAATCACCTTTGAAGTGCCACTTCGTATAATATCTCTCTAGTCTTCTCTTTCTTCTCTTGACATCCATGAGTAATTGAAAGTAAAGAAGCTGCTTAGTGTGATCAATGAAGCCCAGATGACAGCCCATTCTACAGCATCTACCAGCACTGCTGGGTGACAACAACATCATCTTTGATACTTTAGGGTTGACACAGGGCAACACATTTTTGAAGTGCCAGACTCCCGTTTGGCAGGAACCACACTGCCAGGATCACTAATGACTTGTATTAGGTGCTCCTCCGTCAGCACTGAGGGCTTCTTGCTTTGTGGGAAATAATGCTGGAAGCTGGGCTGGAAATTGGGTGAGCCACTTGCCAGGTCTGGACTCAGTCTCATAAACCCAGGATTCTGCTGCAGAGAAGCCTCAGGACTCCAAGTTTGTGGCTGTTGGGTGGTCCTGTTTGCAGCACATCAGAGACATCGCCTCTGACGCTGCACAGGAGAAGAGCTCTGGCAGTGCCACAAGGCAGGGCAGACCAGCGGGGGCACTGCCATGGCACCCAGTGTGTCATAAACAGACCAAGATGCATTTTCCTGCTAGTCACAAATTCTGGGAATTGGAAAATTAAACAAAATTGCTACACCCAAATAGACTGGGGTTGACTCACCACAGGTTTCTGAGGGAATCAATTATCTAAAAAAATATGTGTTTGGATTGCTTAACATTTATCCATGTAACACTGTTTTGATATCAACAGCTTAGATATTTATAATGAATCAAATTATCATTAAATAAGGAAGTAGCAAACAACTGTCTCTATTTTACTGAGTTCTTTGCAAGACATCAGTCTGGTCTGAGCTGACTTCTCTGAGAAAAATTCCCATAAAAGATAACTTAAAAATCACAAAAATGCGTACTAATTTGGCTTCTATCCTGAGCACCAGGACAAAAAAAAAAAAATGTGCAATACACAGAGCATCTCTAAAAACATAAAATTACATGCAATTTTATTGACATTTCCACAGCTCAGATGAGTTCTACACAGTCCTAGGCACTGAAATTGGAGGCAGTACACTAAGGTGAAATCACAGTAGTGACAGTTTCTTGTGTCAGACAACTGTCAAAATGTAATAAGAAATCCGTGAAAAGAAATAAGATGCCAAAAGCACATCACAACAAGTTTTTTTCATTTTCATACATCATGATTCATAAGTCACAGAAAGTGTATACCTACGAAAAGAAGGTGGCAGCTACATACAAACACTTCCTGTTTGGCAGAAAATTAGACTGGGTGAAACCATAAAGACAGGTCCTGCTCAGCCATGCTTACAAAAGGCTTTGTAATCCCACTCATGGAATAATTTACACAGGGCAGTGGGAAGTGGACAATTTGTGCTCTACCTGGTAGAGCTGGCAGAGGAGCAGAAATGGCTGGAGTGTGGCCAAATCAACACCCCGACTCAGCACCCCATATTTGCAGTGCCTGCAGATTTTCCATGGGGTCACCTCTTTTCCATGGGCACACACCAGAAACCCAAGCTTCCTTTTCTTTAAAAAAACCCCAGTGAATGTCAGACACACTGACAGCAAACAATGAAATAATTTCAGAAAACTCAAACTCATCAAAACTGAGCCACATCAACATGCTCAAAAAACATCTTTAGTTAATGCATTTATAGGAGACCTATCAAAGGGAGAAAAATAGAACAATCACAAAGATGGACGCTCTCAAATCTGCAAATGGGCTCATGAGCACAGGAAGGAAATAGGTGCAGGGGTGTAGCGCTGTCTCCTTTTTGTAAAAAGGGATTTTTTAATATCTGTTCTTTGAAATTAAAGGTGGGCTGTCCGAATGTTATTCAAGTTATCAAATGATGCAGTCACAGAATAACTTAGGTACCATGCACACCTCTGAGCTTGCAAGCATGCTTTCACAAATTCTAGCTTTACAGAAATAAGCAACCTTCAGTAAATCCTCTCTTCCCCCTTACATTACTTCTAAGAGAAAACTAATGGAAACAGTGGCCAAAACCATGTATACATTAAGGAGAAGCAATATTCATCTCCATGCAAAGATGTCTTTCATTTCAGAGGCCGGGCAGCTTTTTCTGGTTTGTTTTTAAATAGCCCTACTCTGCAATATAGGACAGTGCTGCATTTGCTTGAAAGTCTGCTTCTTGAAGCTGATTTCTTTAAACCTGTGAATGATACAGTCTGTTCTGAACTACCTATGCAGAATTTTGGCAGTAACACCCCCACTGGTAGAAACGGGAGTTCATAGCTGCAGCTTTGCAAGAAACAAACAACATTTTCCTGTCACTATTGATTGCCATCTATTTTTATGACACATCTGTGACTTTCAGTGACTTACACAAGTGTTCTGCATTAATAATGTATCTGCTCCAGTTATTTATATATTTTCTTGATAAATTAAAAAATACATACTAATAAAACAAGTGTAAGGTTCTCCAGAGAGGAAAATATTAAATGACTGCTTTTATATGAAAGGCCACAGAGCAACATCCAGCAAGAGACCAGTTTATTATTTCTACGTACACATGCAGACATGTCACATATATCAATGAATATACATGTCCCTCGCCTTTTCCTCCCTCCCCTTTAGGTGGTTCAGTGACCTGCCACCTCCTCCCTTGCCAGAACCTGAGGTCAGCACCACCTGTTCCTTCAGGGGGCCCAGAAGATGAGATTCTGGGCCTTAGGCCTGACCTTTACCACAAGCAATGTGAAAGGGACAAAGTTAGCAACAGTGGTCATTTCCCTGAAGCTCTTCATGCCTGTGATATTAGCAGGATTAGAGAGAGAGACCTGTCACTGAATAAATATTGCTATAAACTTTTTATTTTCCCAGCCATTTCCAAACATCAAAAAAATAATTAGAAGTCTCACTAGGCTGGATATGCCCACACACGAAGTCTATGACACTCCAAAGCTGTGCCCTGCTGCTTCTCTAATGGTAGCTGCAACAGGTAGAAATACCCTTTAATCAGTTATCTTAAACTCATCTTCCCATGCTCTGCACTTTATAACATATTAGCCAGAAGGAAATGTTAGATTAACTAGCATCCACAACATGGTTTTGAGCAGAGATTTATAGAGGAAAAGTCACTTTAAACTGAAAGATATTCCAATCCATTCTGAAAAGTCCCACAGAACATGAGTGGAAATGTAAAGAGAATAGCCAGAACTAGTCATACTGACCTCTAATGTCAAAGATGATGGAAATACAAAGTTGTGTATTCCAGTTCTAGAGGAAGAAAGATTTTACCTCAGCCTGCTAGCTAATCCTGGAAAAAATTCCTCTCTCTGCACCTCCCATTGCAGAGAGATTCCACATCTCCCCCTCTCTGCTCACATTGATTTCCTTTTTTAAAAAGTACTTCAAAATCTCCTGACCATTTTGAGCCTGCCTTTGTGAGGCTGGGGATCCACATAATGGGTCTCAATCCACCAGGAAAATCCCTTGATCCAGGTCACCACACTGTGCCACCACAGCACAATGGGTGGCATGGAGTGGAGAGCAGGAATGAGGGCAACATCAGGGACAGAAACCATTAAGATACAGCTAACTGTGAAACCACAGCTCAGCTGAAATAAATGGGGCATATTTCCTGTAAAACCATGAAGCAAAAGAGTTCAGCAGCCAAACTGCCAAGACGAAAGTGCAGGAGTCAAAGGCACTGTAGCATTATATATGTATGTGAGTTGGTTTATATGCTTGAAAAACTGCCCACTTCTTTTCACCTCTAAAGTCAGTCTCTTAAGAGAAGCATCCTCCTACTGGGTGACCTCAATAATCTATTAGGAAATGCTTTCATCCTGTGGAAGTGCCCTTGTTTGCCCACTAGCCATGGAAAAAGCATTCTGGACTGAGGTGCCTTAACTCCATGCCTGCTGCCAAACCAGATGAACCCTGAGCCTAAACATCCTCTTCCATATTCAGAGAGATGTTTCTGGTGATGCTATGGAAACGAGTGCTTTCCTCTACAGAGACTCAAAGCTGCATTAAATATGTTCTTTTACCAACTTTCCTTCTTTCAATGTTAGGACCATAAGGAAAATGGATGCTGACGGGCTTTGCTCTTGACCTCAGTTCAAGCTCTCTGTGTTTTCCTATTAATCCCAAACAAAGAGGTAAATGCTAACGGTGGCTTACAAAACACTAAGGTCTGGGGAAAGAATGAGGAAAAATGCTTACATTATCACACTGCTACTCCAGTCAAAGCAAGGGACTAGGTTAGATGTTTCACTTGGCATGTTATAAATCTGGAAGTTTCAGTTTTAAATCTCAAGGAAAATGCTGTTCAGTCAACCCTTCTCTTTCCAGCCTTTAACAACTGCACCTCATCCTTGGTCCTTGACAACACACAGCTATGCAAAACAAGAAGCTGCTGCAATTCAATCACAGAGTCCTGTCTCAAAAAATAGGTATTTAATGCAGAACACTTCAAAGATGTGTAACGATGAAAGGAGCAGAGGTCATTACTCCTTAGGTCTTTCAATTTTAGCTTCTGGTTTTGAAATACATCTGCCTTTCTAACTGGATAATGGATCTGCTGTTATTTTCTTAATTTTTTTACATATATGTATTCACTCCAAATAGATTAAGATGAGAAAATGGATCACACACCTACAACTTCTGAATAGACAGTACCTACCCAAGTATTATTTGCATGCATGCTATGCTGCATTGAAATCAAAGGCATGCTCCATGGCATATAAACTAAAACACTACAACAGAAGAAAAAAAGAGCTAATTAAAACATAAAGGTGAAAGACAAAATAAACAGAACAAGCAATGAGCTGGATGACAGTGTTCTTTCGGTCATTACAAGGAGGCTGCTTCTCCATAGAAGCACCTACGCCTGATAGAGAGAGTTCTATTGTTCTCTGTAAAGGCTTTTGCTTTTATTGGCAGTAGTCTCATTTTTCAAATGGACAATACGAGTCAAATCCATTTTGGACCACTCATATAGCTTGTCTCAGTGAATGTTATGGGCAGAATGGTCTCATGCTTCATCTTCCAGGAGTGCTGCTCACAGTTGCAACAGCTGGGTTTTCCCTTTGGTTGCTGGGATAAATTGCTTTCAGGAATATTCCTGCTTTTGCTGAAAACACAAAACTTTTTTTTAATCTTCCTGATTGATAAGAAAAGCCTGAAAATGTATCTCAATGCATCCAAAATGTTCAGAAACTAAAACACAAACAATAGTAAGTCCAAGGTTAGTCCTTCTCTTTCCTCTCAATCTCTTTAAGTCTATTTTACAACTTTCAAAGGCAAACCTTTGCTTCCTAGAACCTGAAGGTTGTCATTCCCACTACTAAGCCCATTTCATACTGGCTTAAGGGAAGCTCCCCTTTTGCAAAGAAATTTTCTTGTTCTGAGCTAAGAATTTCCTGTAACCAAGACAAGGCACTTCTCTACTTAACCTGAGCCCCAAACAACTTCAATATACTTCATGTTCTCTCTTATCTCTACGGTTCTGCTCAGGAATCACACTGGATGCACAGGTAGGTGCCACGAGAGGCTGGTACCTGTCCTTTCTTTTTCACAGGGTCAGTGCAGCAGCCCCCTCCAGCTCACAGCTGTGTCTGGCTCTGAGCACATGGTGCCTGAGCCCCAGCTGGGGTCTGTAGGGCAGGCACTGAGCTCAGCCAGCCCCCAGCCTGCTCTCTTCCACACTGGCTGAGGGAAGCTCAGGCTTTTTGCCCACGTAGATGACTCACAGCCAACACTGCATGATAAAATCTCAGTTAAAAACACTGGAGTTCATCATCCCTTGTGTTACCCATATGCCTGCAGTCAAGCAGAGAGACTAAAGATACAGTTTGTCTCTTAGCTCTTAAATATTTAATCCACACCTTCTACATGATATTCTAGCTTCTAGATACAATCCTGTAAATCACTGAATGTCTGTAAGAAGTTACACTATTCAAGATTTTTTATACTTCCTTCAGTGGCACAGCCACATACAATGTGAAGGCTGATTAAGTTATGACTGTACATATTCTGACAAGGTCTTCCAACAGTGCTCAGGAATATTTCAGGCAAGAGAAAGAAACAGTAATGAAACACAAAAACCTGCCAATTCTCACCCTTGCAGATAATCTACCTCAAGTCTACCCTAAAAGCTATATCCTTTAGAAAAACAGATGCAGGATTAATAGCGCAAGAGAGATATAGATAAGAAGAAAGGAAAAAAAGTGGTTTTTTATCCCCCCCCAAATTTTTTCTTCACTACAAATACATAACTGAAATTAAATGTCTTTCCCGAAAGAAAAGAGCATTATATTGATAAATTAAGTAAATTGCTACAGGACCTTACCCCAAGAAACCTGAGTCATCACTGCTGACGGCTTCTACCAGGACATTGCTGCGTTATTTTGTAAATGACACTTTATTGTCAGTGCATTTCACCACAGCTGAATAATAAGGGATTTATGAATTGTGGGCAGGATTTTAAGTACCACAGGTGCAATTTGCATCTAGACACCCAGAGAATGAAGGACAAATGTCCATTTTTCCTTTGATGCATTTAAGGTAGAATGTGGTTCTTGGATAATGCAAAAATAAGACTGTGTCCTGAGCAGTGCTTTTGTCTATAAAAGATGTGAAGAAACAGGATGATTCTCCGCGTGAGCACAAGGTATGGCTGAGTGCTCGACTGCTCAGAAATTTACAGTAATTTCTAATAGTCCTTCCAGGAAGGTAGTTACCTACCATTTTCTATTGTGAAACAAATAATTAGATTCATTTTCCACTGTTATTCACTAGAAATGAAGTCCCCTTGTTCCTCAGAATGCAACACTACCCACATGTAGAATTTTAATTTTTGTTTCTACTCTTTTCTCTTTCTGTCTAATAGAAAATGCCCCGATTGCTAAATGAAACTAGAACTAGATGATCTTTAAGGTCTCTTCCAGCACAAGATTTTCCATGATTCTATCACTGTAACTAAGCTCCATGGGCAGGGTTGAAGAAACTTTTACTCACATTAGTAGTCAGGATTTTTTTCCACCTTTATAACATCCTGCAAGAGGTTTTCAGGATAAGGTTGTTTATTAATTGAATCTGTCATACCAGAAACACAAAGAGCATTCAGATTAGGCCAGGTTGGATGGAGCTCTGAGTAACCTGGTCTAGTGGAAATTGTCCCTGCCCATGGCAGAGGTTTGTAACAAGGCCTTTAGGGCCCCTTCCAACCCAAACCATTCTATGATTCTGTGATTCTATTTTACAAAAGGACAGAAAACCTGCTGGCTATGGAAGGGAGAGCAGAGCAATCCTTATTTCCACAACCTCTGTATCCATTAGACCATTTCAGGTCACACTAGTTTGCTGTCACATGTTAAAGGAACTGCTCAGAAGTAACAAGGTACTAGAGAGGCAGTGAGTAACAGGATGGGTTCTAAGATAGGATTAAAAATTCCAGGTATAGGTTACTTTCACTTATTTCAGCTCTCCTAGAGAGGATCTACTGTCTCCAATTCCTAAAATTAAAAAGTCAGCAAAAGGATGTGCTGAATCCCAGACAATAATTGCACAGACTCACTGGATTAGAACTTCAGAAAATTAATTTTAATACATGCTGAAATAAATGGATGATAAGATTTCCAGTAGGTAGTTCTGAGGTCCAGAAAGGGAAGATT
Organism: Pomatostomus ruficeps; assembly: GCA_013400735.1. Taxonomy (NCBI): domain Eukaryota; kingdom Metazoa; phylum Chordata; class Aves; order Passeriformes; family Timaliidae; genus Pomatostomus; species Pomatostomus ruficeps. The sequence goes on along the minus strand of VYZT01056934.1, from coordinate 5,556 downwards.
ATTTCTTAAAATGTGAGAGCCCTAGAGGCCCAAGTAATCTAAAATGTCTGATTTCAGGAAGTTAGAGAAGCTTGGGAGACTAGTGGAAGGGCAAAGTGAGGAGCTGTGACACTTGAGGGCAGCAGCTCAAGGGAGCTGCTAAATTCCTTTTGATGAGACGGAAGCAACTTTTCAGCTTTTAGAAGCTGGGAGCAATTGTTAGCTATGTTTCCTATAAGGTCAGTTATACTCAAAATGCTGTTAGATTTTACCTAAAAAGAATCCCCCCAAAAAACCCCAAAAACCAAAAATAAACCAAACAAACAGAACACCAACAACCCAAACAAAACCATAGTATTTGCTATTATGATACCATAATCTCATCATCCCAGTTCTCAGGAATTCTGTTAGTCAGTTAAACTTAGAGTAAAATGAGAATAGAACTAAAGTATAAGCCTCTTAAAGGGAAAAATGCCTACCTTTATGAGGACATTTTTATCTGGAAAGTACATGAGGTTAAAACAAGATTAATCCAGAGAAGAATTATTTTATCACTTGTGCAATAGAATGTCTGAAAGTCTTCACCTCTGTTAAAAACTACACTGTATTTAGTGTTGTCTACTCATTAAAATCTGAATTGAAAAGGAACAGCAAAAGTAAATTGAGGCACAGGCTTTAAGACACGCATAGATTATAACAGATCAGGGAATTGATCCTCAGCCTCAAGTCCCCTGCCTGGTTTGTTAACCACTCCTTTCTAACTCCATGCACTAGAGCACTGCCCCATTCCAAGCTGCCTTCCTGGTGTCTTCACTGACATAGACAGAATACGATTTTTTTTCCTCCCTGGAAATGTGCTATGGAAACTCAGACCAAAATTCACAGGTGTCTGCTGTGTGTTCTTAGGGTTTCATCAGGAACTATGACTGAGAGGCATAATTTGAAACTATTGTTATACTGATAAGGCCAGGTTTATTTTCCTGAAACAGGTGACCCCAGGGAAGTAACTTCCTGTTTGATGAGACACCTAAATGATGTTCAGCACTGGGTATCAGAAAAACATGCCCTGCAATTGGATTTTAAAAATGTTGAGCTTATTTTGGCTGGTTCCTGATATCTTTTGAATTTCACTTCATTCTTTGCAGCTCCTTTTCAAGGAAGTTTTAGAGTGTCTGGTTTGAAAGTTCATGACCTGCAGGTCATCTTTGATATCAGTCCAGCTTTTGATTGGCAGTTTAGCTACAAAACAAAAACTTCTACATCTGCAGAGGATAGTAAGTAAAGCTACAACCAAGGCTGTCTCAGGAGGGTGCTAGGCTGTCATTCATGCTTTCATTACATCTCAGCTGGATTATTGAAACACATTGTTCACATGCCTTCCAGACCAGGCACTTCACAAACTGCAACACAGCAAAAATATTGAAGCTGGAGGGATAAGTAGCTGTCAGCGAGCACAACCCACTGCACCCATGCTGAGAGCTTAATAAGAACCTCAGGCAAGGCAGCAAACTGCAGTTCTTGTCTCCCAACCCCACCTCTAATAATAGCTCTCCACACCTGCACCAGCAGTGAGCCCTAGAAATAGATTTGGCCTGTCTGGGTGTTACTTGGTTAATAATGACAGGGCAAGCAGAGGTTCAGGACTTGTTGAGCATTGTGTAGTACTGTACACATCAGAACATTGATTTCTCCTTCTCTGGGAAAATGCAGATTTGCCTTCATACCCTCCCAGAGACCAGGGATTCTCCTGTCAAATTTAGCCAACAGACCCACTCTTCATTTGTTCAAACCTCTTTATTTTACCAAAAGGAAAATATTTGAGACCACACAGGCTTTTTCAATTCTTTTAGACATCACCCAATTCACTCATGTAAATCCCAACTCTCTAGTTTTGAACCAGAATAATTTCTAAAAAATAATTTCACCACTTTGGCATTAAACGGAACATTTTTTTAATGTGAGAAACTTTACTAACAAGATGCTTAATGCATTACTCAGTTGTGGGGTTAAAGTATGGAGCAGATCATTTGCTGTATTAGCAGAAGGCTGCAGTGATTCCTCCCTCCAGTCTGCCTAGAAATACAACTAAGTGATACCAAAGACTCTTGGAGAACAAAAATTAAGACAGGCCAACTATGACTACCACCAGGACTTGTGTGTTAACAGAATCATGAGAGCTAAATCATTCAGAATGTAACTTTAACAGAGATTTTACATTGAAGTGAGTTGAGTCATAACTCACTGAGCACCACACTACCACCTTGGGATACTTTTAAACATGGGCTAAATATATTATTCATCTGCATGTATTCAAAATGGAATCCCAGCATCTCTTCCCTTTAAGTACTACCTCAGCTTTCCTTGTATAATTTTTTAATTTCATGATTCTCCTACATGTGAAGGGCATTCAGAAGTTTTCTGTATTTTGTAATGCATTGGTATAATTACAAAATCTCATTAAGGAGGACTTTATTATTGATTTACTGGTTTTCTATTCATTAAATTTCACTGTAAAAAGGATTATTACTTTTAAAGTCAGCATGCTTAAACACAAACGGAATTATCATAAGAGAAACAACATAAAATGGGGCTATTAATATTAAAACAGCAACACTTTGAAGATTATTCATTTAATAAATCTTTGTGATATTAGCAAGATTGATGAGCAGTAGTACAAATGAGGGGAACATGGAAGAGATGATCATTTATTATCATTAGAGATATAAAGTATGATTCAGTGTTTCATAATGGATGTTAAATTTGATTTAACATATGGCTGACTCATTCTCTGAAAACTACTCTTAAAGACATAAACTCATTGAAAAGTCAAATCCATTGTCTTAATAATATTTATGAATTATCTTTTGATAAGAAAATAAGCACCGTGTCCTCAGACAAATCTGGCAGGTTGTGGCAGAGCTCTATGCCAGCAATACAGAAATCACACACCTGTAGACACAAACAACAAAGAAAATATCTGCTCCTTTTGCACACCCACACACCCACAGACCATTTGTGCTATGTATGCTGCCCAATACTGCTTTTACCTGTGCAACAGACAGACTAAGGCAACAGCACATCTCATTGTGAACAGGGGCAAGGCTTTCAAGTGATGTCACAACCCCCAAAGATTCCCTGAAAACATGTTTTAACTCCCTTCAAGAGTTATTTCGATATACACAGAGCAGCGCCTCTGATGTAGGACTAAGTTAGAACATCTGCACAATTCAAATATTACAAACTCCGTGCCAATGCTGAGCAACAGAGTTTTGTTACCATGTTGACACTCTCTATTCACATAAAATCAAATAAACTGGAAAATTAATTACCTGATCATGTAAGAAATACTGTTGCTTCAAATACCCTATCAAATTAAAATACACATTTAAGAAACAAGACAGCTTAAATGAGGGAGTGGTATTTCTGCTAAATCAAGCCCTGATAGGTATTTTCTGAGCATGTATCTGAAAGAACTACTATCCAAATTAAATGTGGGGCACAGAAAGTTCTATGTCATGGTGATATTTCTACTTAGCAGTCCTGGTCACAAAAACTTCTGAAAATTCCTTCTGTAGATTCATCACTATTTTGCAGTGAACCAAGAGCAAGCTAAATATCTTCTCCCCTACACTGCTCCCATATGAACAGGGCACAGATGAGACTGAATGAATGTCATGTCCTTGGTACATTTAACAACTGTATCGTGTGCATTTTCCACAGAGGGCATTTATGCTACCTCTTTCTTTGTCTTTAGTTATTTGCAAGATTTTTTGTTTAATTAGGAAAGTAATTGATTCAATACCTCACCACCTTACTGCTCCTCTCCCCTGAGATGCAGCAGTAACAGGATATATTCATATATTTATTCATTCATCACCCTATTGTGATAGTCTAATCCTTGCTGCAATAGCAGCAGCTCAAGTCCCAGCAGTATGGATTACTGGAATGTTTCGTGTTCTGGACTACCAGGCTCCTGCTTATAAAGCATCCTTATAAATAGACTCCAGTTAAGGTCTGATGCTTTAATTTCCCAATTCTTTAGACTTTTACTTGTTTCTACACTCTGTCATGTGCTACAACTAATCCAGACCTGTACTTAATGGAAAAAGATTGCTGAGCTGCTCTGTTACCCCTTCCCATAAAACACTTTACATGTCCAAAGGAAAGGCTTTGCCCTGTTCTAACAAACCACAGGCCCCACCCTGGAGCCTATTGCAGGGCCTAGCCTTCAACAACTGACATATTTCCTATGCACAAATCTTGCCAAGTACCATCTCATTCAAGTGAAACGTACAGAATGACTTCAATGTACAGAAGAGTAACAGAGTAAGAGAGTATTTATTCTTTGAATATTATAATAATGTAATCATATGCTGAAATGTCCTATTCACTATCTCTACTCAGCCATTTGTTTATTTTAGGTAGGAATTGACTCTGCACATTAACTTTACATACATCTCAAACTTGTCATACTTTGCCTGCCTCACCTTTTCTCCATTGCTTGTGAGAATTTCGTTTCACTTATGTAGCACTACCCAGGCAAATTTCCCAGTAAAGTACTATGAGAAGAAAATTGTACCAGGAGGAAAAGGGTTCAGAACAGTTGGCAATGGATGGATATGCAGATAGTCTACTGAGGCAGAGATGATTTGTAATAGGAAAATTCTAGTCCCTACATAGGTTTTAACTCACTCTTCTTTCTAATTTTACAGATTGACAATGGATTCAAAAGCTCCCAGGAGAAAGTGAGCATGCTGAAATGTAGGAGGTCTGGTACAAAAATGAGCAAGGGTTGTTAAGTGAAATCATTTGACTATACAGTCTCTTTTTTGTTTGCTGCAGTGATTTTCTCTGCTGCTGGTAATTGATTTCTGCTTGTTTACAATTAAAGGATAACATTCATGTTAGAATATACAAGTGAAAAAGTGCTTTCTGCAGGTGATTAAATGTCACAGAAAGACAAGGATGTACATTAGCTGTGAAAGCTGTTAATTGCAAATGTACTCCAGCATGAGTAGCTCTGTCCCCCTTTCACTCTCCTTAGCAAACAACACCTGAGAAAGGACATTTGCATGCCCTTCTCATGCCTTTGCAAGTCCACATGGAGGTACGGACATGTTTTGCTAATTCTTTGCTGGACTACCCATTGATTCTCACTCAGTGCAGTTTCTCACAGGTGAATAAACTATCCAAAGGTAAATCCTTGAACATTCAGGGAAGTGCTGAGGAGACAGAATTAAGAAAAAAAAAAAATCTTTAATTGCTTTTGCTTAGTTTTCAATTAATCAAAATTATGTCTCTTCTCATAATAACTTAGCAAGTATTTGGAAAAATACTACATTTTAATCATACACATATGCATGTTGGGGTAAATTAACCAGTGGTGAAATAGCAGATTGGCCAGATCTAAATAGCAGTATTTTCCTACATGTATAGAAGTAGTAAACATAACTACAAGACTTGCACTAAATGGAAAGTTGTTGCTTATATGAAGATCAAAAAGATAACAATTACACAAACGGTGCTTCAAGCACACTTTGTCCTAGATTAATTCTGTTATGAACGAATACGTGAAAT
>VYZT01056931.1:338-15349 GCA_013400735.1 Pomatostomus ruficeps | reverse complement strand
TCCTTTTCTTATATCATTGCCTGAAAGCCCCTTAATTTCAAAATTATACTAACTCAGAGGGGAGGGGGTTACATTTCCTATTCTAAGGGAGACTTCTGCCTTCTTTAGCAGATATCTGTCTTTGAAACCAGGACAATTAGCCAGCACCCTACTGCCGGAGGGTGCATGAAAACCAGAGGAGTCCCTTCAGACAGCTTGTCAAAGACCTGCTAAAGTCTTCTTTGCATCCCCCTGCCAGTAGGAAAAAAAGAAAGCTTTCCAAAATCTGAAGTACTTAAAACTAGAAGAAAGGACATACGACTCCAAGAAAAGCCCTGGGATTCATCATTCAGCTTTATAGCATAGGAAATCACACTAACTGTAATAAATAGTGGATAGCTGAGATGAGGAAAAAGTAGCCCCCTATGGTCCTGAACCCTCTTGTGCTTTCTCTGGAGTGCATCCAGAGCAATTGCAGTAAAAAGAAACAACAGAGGTCCAGATGCTTAAAGTTAGCTTGGCACCATAAAAGTTTAAGGAGTTCATCCTTTGAAGAGCTCTGTGACTCAAAACATTTTTATTTAAAAAAAAAAAAAGGGGGGGGGGCGGGGAAGGGAAAAAAGACATGGAAAAGAAGGTTCTTTTAGGTTTGTTGTGCATGCAGGGACCAGCTGCCTTTTGCTGCAGAACCACACCAGAGCCTTGCTGCCATGGCTGTGGCATCCCATCTCCCCGCACCATAACGAGATCACATGTGAAAGCCTAAATTATGCAAATGAAAAGGCTCCACTAATACTGTTGAAATATTCCTGGAGTGTACACTTGACAACCTCAAAGTACATTTCACACCACTAATGACTTCATCACTAACACAATTGTCATGAGTCAAGCAGTTTCCATAGCAACGCCCTAGTACAGCTGTTTACCCATATAAAGTATTGCACCTACTTAGTTCCATATACAGACAGATCACTAGATTCCTAGGTACTGAAACAGAAATAATTCAATTTTCAGTGTCTCTCTTTATGAAGTGATTCTGCCAGCTATAGGTATTAGCATATCAATGTGACTTTGACAGGGTCTGCTGCAAAAGACATATTTTGCAGGCACTTCATGTCAATTAGAGCCCTAACTGTTTCATGGAATAATCATTCCTGCCAGATTAAGGTCAGGCTGCAAGGTAATTTAATTGGTACCATTATATCTAGGGGGAAAAAATGCTCTATTAAAGTGCACACACTGTAGCTGCCAGTGAGGATGTGCTATGCGACATAAAAGGGATTGCCTTCCTAAAATGTGTGGGCAAACCATTTAGTGAGAAAGAAATGAGATGGAAACTACTTCCAATGCTTTGTTTCCAACAAAATTCCAGTGTGTTTGACCAAAGGGGGAATTTTATTTTACTTGAAGTGGTACTATTCATAAGGGAGGAAGCACTGAAGAAAAATAAATAAGAAAACTAAAAGGATCCACTCTGTGCACTTCTACTTATCTACCATGGAATGATAAACACTTTAATGAAAAATCTGAAAAAAATCAAACAAAGTCTCTTTTTCCCAGGGTTGTGATGGCTGGGGAGAAGCAAGCCAGGCAGGAACCTCCATGGCCTCCCTGTGGGGAACAGGACTGTGGGATTACTTTTTCCTCCTGCAGAAACTTTGAGCCAACAAGTTGTTTCATGAGCAGCAGGAGTCCAGTTTCCTGTGGAGTCAGGTAGATTATCCCCTTGATTTCCCCTACCTATCTGTAGTTCCACTTCCCACACTTTTTCCTGAGGCTCCCTCCTCCTAGCAAGAGCCAGTTCCAGGGATGCCCACTGAAGGAATCATGACATAACTTTGTATTAATACAGATTGGAAATGTCCACTGTGTAGTCATTGTGGTCTGCTTTCTTCTACCCTGAAAAGGACAATAATTCAAATTTTTTTTAGTTCTCCAGGTTTTGATTATCACAGAATTCTATTCTTTTTCCCCCAGAAATTTGATTTTCCTTGAAGCACATGTTTATTTTGTTGGTTTTTTTTTTTTTTTTCTCTACTGTCTAAAGCCAACCAATGTTTTCAACGTTTTCAGGGGACTGGCAAATGGGTGGTGGAGGGTTCTCTGGTGTGATAAGCTTGTAGCACAGGAAGCTGATGAGAGAAAAAGATTTTTAGCTCTGTATCCACATCCCATCATGATTTATCTAATGTGAACAAACTGAGTCTGTCTTGGACAGGGCCAGGAGTCGGACTTTGATGATCCTAGTGGATGACCCGTCCAACTCAGGATATTCTGTTCTCAGCATTGCAGTCATAATCACACTTTAAACACCAGAATTGCAAAGATTAAACCAACTGAAGGATACATAGAGTTAATCAAAGGCTCAAGATATGTCTGCCAGTTCTCTCAACTGTCTCATTTTCACAGACCTTATCTAGGCTGCAATGATTTAAATAAAGTTGAGGATATCCACAGAATATTGTGACAGGTTCAAGAACAGCAGAGAAAAGTTTGGTTTGATTCTTTGTAGCACAAAATGTTTACAAGGTCTTTGTAAGAATACTACAGTCTGAAGACTTTCTGTAGTGCTAATTTTTTTTTTTTTTGGTTCAAAGAAAAAAATCATATTTCTGAGTTGCAGTTTCACACTGGTAAATTCTACATCCCATGTTGTGATGAGAAAACTGATTGTGATCAACAAGCTCAAAAAACAGAGACAAGAATATGAGAATGAAAATTTGCTTATTTTCTGAATGAAAAATATATATATATATAAAACCCAGGATATTCTGCCAAAACAGAACAATTTTGCAAAATTGAAGCAATGGAGAAAGAACAGATTCTGAACCCTTTGAACTTTCCCATGACTCTTTAAAAACTCTCTATTCATTATTATTATTTCCTTTTTACATCCACTCAGGTTTACGGTGCAACTATATAAGAAATATATAGGAAGGATTTTTTTTCTGCTATGAATATTGCATAAACTAACTGATTAAGGTCAAGCAAAGGTAGATTATAAATGGAAATGAAAGTTTTTTGTCATTATTATTTTCCTTTAAATGTCTGCTAGAACATTTAGGTTCAGCATCCCATTCGAATGCATTTGATCAGCCATAAATTATCCATTAAAATCTCCAGTAATCCAATTAAAAATGTAGTCTATCTTCCTTCATTTGGTTCACCCTTGGAACATGGATAATGGGTGAAACACAATTCTGGATTTGAGGGCTCAGCAGCTCAAGGAACTTCAAAGCTTTTAGACCATTTTTTTTTTTTTTAATTGAAATGAAGGACTTCATGTTTTGGGGGTGATAGATATCATAGCTGCAAACTAAAAAATTATAGAATTATTTTGTTTGGAAACAACCTTTAAGATCATCAAGTCCCACCACAAATTTAACACTATCAAGGCCACCACTAGCCCATGTCCCCAGGTATCACATCCGCATGGCTTTTAATTCCCTCCAGGGATGGGAACTCCACCACTGCTCTGGACAGCCTGTTCTTGTCCTTATTAAACCCTCTTGGTGAAGAAATTTTCCTGATTTCCAATCCAAACCTCCCCTGGCACAGCTCAAGGCCGTTTCCTCTTGTCCCACACTTGTTCCCTGGGAGCAGAACACAACCCACTCCCTGGCTGCCCCCTCCTGTCAGGTAATTGTGGAGAGACAGAAGGTCCCCCCTGAGCCTCCTTTTCTTAAAAGAATAAGGTTTCCTGACAGCAGGCACAGATTAGAATCTTTAACCTACTTTAGCTTTGTTTATGAGGGATCACCCTCACTGTCTTTCACTCTCTACTTATCAAAAAGATTAGAAGAGAGTATAAATATGGACAAAAGTAGAATGATGATATCTACCATGTTTTCCACCTGTCTCTCAGCACAGACACTGTGGACTATGCTTGATACAGTTCTGCACACAAAGTATAGCTGCAAAATCCCCACTAGACAACCAGTTACACTCTCGGTAATCTGAAACTGTGAGAAAATTAAGTTTTGCATTCTATAAAATGTAAGAACAGTTGAAACTCTCTATGGTTGTCACTACACTTGTGTTGCCATAAACATGTCTGTTGCAACTGAGCAGGCAAACAAAGAATGAGCCTGCTCAACAAGAATCTTTGCTGAATCATGGCACTGGCCTGTTGTTTTTCTCTCACCTGAAAGAAAGAGGGATTCAGTGTTAAAGCGTTAGGCATTGCTTCAAAAGTAGCACAGCAGAGAGATGAGCTGTCTGCTGTGGTCTGGGTGTTGAGCTCCTGCTCTTTTCATGGACAATTTGTCCACATCTATAAGGTGGCTGTTTTCATCATCGGACCATGCTCACATGAACATGGCTTATGGAAAACATCCTGCTTTTTATCAGGAGATCTTTGTGAGGGCCTCTGTACCACCGTGCAGATCAGCTGTATCTCTGCTGTGGCTTTGGCTCCCATTTGCAATATTGCATTTTTATGCTGCCTACAGCTTCTAGGGACACCCATGCCTGTGCCTGGGGCTCGAGGAGATGAACACAGTTTTGGTGAGTTGTTAGACTTGTGCATGTTTTTGTTAGGAAGGGGAATTGTGTCCTGCAGGAGCCCCTGAGTCCTGGGCAGTGGCTGGCCAAGGATGTGGGAGGTAACCATGTACAAACAGATTGATTTTCTGCTTTCTTTATGAAGTGTTACAGTTCCTTTCCCCTCCTTTTTAGTCTTTTTCTTCAATAATGCCTTCCCCGTCAGCTCCTTGTCATAGGAAAGAGTTTGTTTCCTGAGTTCATAGAAAGCTGTGTTCAATGGAAGAGATTTTAGGATCAGGAAAACATCTAGATCACATGACTCTTTGTTTCTTTTGTTTTCTTTTTAATAAGTTTTGAAGGACATGGAAAACAGGCAATGGGAAGTTTTCACATTTGTGCAAACATTTTTTTTTCAAAAGTTGTCAGACAACAAATAAACTAAACAGATGACAAAAGCTGATGAAAACAGGGAAAATATTGTCATAAACAGAATTTATTCAAAAACACATTTCCATCTGCATGAAATCCCCTTTCATTCTTTTTTTTCCTAATCTTATTTTGAAAGAAATAATTTTTTAACAAAGTTCTCAGCAGATCTGGAGATATCTCTCTGATGCTAAAACTGACTGCTTAGTTGCCCTTGGCTTTCTTTTCATCAGGTGAAGCAAACCAGATGAGTTTGGGCAGGGATATCTTATTTGCCATGAGAAGACCCTTTAAGAAGCAGGCAACATTATTTTGCCTATACTGTGTTTACAGCCTGCAACAGCCTTATTTAACCAGAAAGAAACCCACTATCAGAAAAAGGTACTTCAGATTTTGACTGCATATAGCTGCTATGATGCTTAAAGGAGAGAAAGCAGCTTAGAACATGTGAAAAGGAAGACTCTATAAAGTTATAAATTAAGGGACTAAACCTGAAAAAGACTTTTGTGCCTGATTTATTTTTTATTTTTCACAAAAGGAAGACAACTTGCAAATGTATATCTGTGGAAAGAAGAGGTGGCAGTGAACAAGGACAGTGCATTTCCCCGTAGGAGATGAGTAAGCTGAGGGATAGCTGCAGGATGTCAAGATGTACTCTGCTGTCACAAAGATTTTACACATAGGCTGGACAACCTGTTCAATAAATCAACATGTATCTATCTCTTGCTTTTTTTTCCCCTAGATATCTATGTGGAAACTCACAGCTGCATTTTAATGTGTGCAGAGTGTTTGTTAACTTGGCATAGTCTTTTCATCATTTCCAACCCTTTGCTACCTCTGGGGGGTGAATCATCATTATGTAACACAGTACACATGATACCATGTGATGATCCTAGTCCTTGCTGAGGAATGAACAAAAAGAGACTGAAGAACCACAGAGCAATATTAATACAGAGGTGCACACATGTCCTAGTTATCATAAACAGGACAGACTGGCTGCTGGGTATATTTTTCTCACCTCTTAAAAACACTTATTGATTTGAGTGGGAAATGTTCTTTCCTAGCTGATACAGACTCTGGTCTCTGGAGTAATTGAAGGTGAAATTTATATTTTTTGAATCAGCTTTTACATTGAAAGAAGGAATTTCAACTCATTCCAGTAATCTGGGCAGACTTGTAATAACCTCTTGCTCATCCTCGTCTTACTCTCTTATGCACTGCAATAATTCATCTCAGAACACAAAATAAAGTGGATTTTTGAGATCAGAAGTCTGAAGTAAGACTGAAGAAGATCCGCTTGGTGGCCACAATATAAAAGGAAAGAGTGAGATTGTTGCATAGGAAGTTATAAACAAAACCAAACAAGACTGAGCCGAACAAGTTGTAAACAAGAACGAAACAAGAAAATGGCTGAAGCAGAGACAAAGCAACTTGGGCTATGCCACTGCACTGGTTTTGTAAAACATCAAAGCAATGCTTAGTTATGAGCAGAAGTTTCCACTGTAACTCCAACAAATCCAAGAGTGGTCATCTCTGCTGTCCCTGTGAAATTTAGCCAACAACCAAAGTGTGGCAGAAATTCTCTGACTGGGAGAGAAGGATCAGGGGATATGCCCATCTATAACTGAAGGGTTTGTTCTCTTGTAAAGACAGACTCAGTCAGGCACTGTGAGCTTCCCATGAACTGTGTACTGAATTAATATTTTGAGAAATAATGTCATTTTCAGTGGAAACCACCAGGACCACCACTGCCTGTGGCAGCAGCAAAATCCTGCCTCGGGAAGAATCGGTGGAAGATAACATCATTTGCACTACAGGTGTGAAATAGCTTCATGTGTCATAAAACTGGCTCTCCAAGGCTTGGGAAGAAAAAGAAGAAAAAAATCTTGTCAAGTCCTGCTCTTAATATTCAAACTTCCTCAAGAAATTTCAGATGGTTTCATCTACTCAGTAGATGTCTCAGGAACCTTTTATATTCAGCAGCTTGCCTCTGTTTTGCTGTTTGACCTTTTGCTTTGGAGGTGGACTAGCCAAGCTACTAACAACCAAACAATAACATAAAGTGCCTTGAGAAAGGAAGAATTGGAAATGGCTAATATGGAATCACAGAATGGTGTGGTTTGGAAGAGGCCTTAGAGATCATGTTGTTGCCATGGGGAGGGACACCTGCCACTAGACCAGGCTCCTTCAAGCCCTGACCACCCTGTACTTGAACACTTTCAGGGATGGGATATTCACAACCTCTCTAGGCAACCTAATATACACATAATTTTTGAAAAATTGTATTGATTTTCACCAAAATGCTGTATTATATCTGAGAGTATTAAAACAGGGATAGGGCAGAAAAGTTTGCTTCTCTGGTTTACTAAGTCAACAAGGGATTAAATAAATATTTGTATCCACACTGAATTAAAATTTGAGTAATTGTCATTCTAATTTTGTCTAGTGCTTACAGTGAAAAATTCTTTTCACACACACTCTTTCCTTTAACACTTATATCAAAATATCACTATGAATTAATATAAGGCATGGACTCTGATGGGAGTTTTATCTGTCAAAAATGTCATCCTCCAAGTCCACAACTCACTATGTATACAATAGGGAAAAGGAGGAAAAAAGTACCTGCCAAGTACTCACAACATATTTTCAGACAGTAGCAGTAACACTTAGGTTTGAAGGAATATCAAAATAGGGTATTGCAACATGTCCAAATCCTTCTACATTGTAATGTTTCATTTTTAAAGAAACAGAAGGAAAAAATGATTTGCCATGTTTCAATGTAGCAGTTTCTGAGTTATGGAGGTAGTAAATATGTCAGGCACAGAGAGTGTGATGTAATGAGCCACAGAGAAACAGAGATGTAATGAGCCACAGAGAAACAGAGAACCATGGAATGGTTTTGATTGAAAGGTATCTTAGAGATCATCTCATTCCAACCCCACTGGCTGGGCAGGCACACCAGCCAGTGGGGTTAGATGATCTCTAAGATGTCAGGATACTCCCTTGACCTGCTGCCCACACTGCTGAGGATGCAGCCCAGGACACAGAGGGCTTCTGGGCTGCGAGGGCACATCGCTGGCTCATGTTCAGCTTCTCATCAACTAACATCCTCAAGTTCTTCTTCCCGTTGCTGTTCTCAACCCATTCCCTGCTCAGCCTGTACCTATGCTGGGGATTGCCTCAAACCAGGCGCATCTTACACTCAGACTTGGTGAACTTCACGAGGTTTACATATTCCCACCTCTCCATCCTGTCCAAATCTCTCTGGGTGGCATCTCTTCCCTCCAGTGTGTGACCTCACCACATAGTTTGGTGGTGTTGTCAATTGTGCTGAGAGTGCATCGATCCCACTGCCCATGTCACCAACAGAGGTGTTAAACAGCACCAGTCCCAATCCCAACCCCTGAGGATGCCACCTACCACTGGCCTCCTCCTGGACCTTGAGTTGTTGACTGCAACTCTTTGAGTGAAACCATCCAGTCAATTTCTTGTCCACCTGAGTCATCTGTGAAATCCATGTTGCTCCAGTTTAGAGACAAGGATGTCATGTGGGATAGTGTCAAATGCTTGGCAGAAGTCCAGGCTGATGAAGTCAGCTGCTCTTCCACCATCCACTAGCTCTGCAACTCCAACAGAGAAGGCCGCTGGATTTGTCAGGAACAATTTTCCCTTAGTGGATCCGTGTTAGCTGTCACTAGTCACCTCCTTATGTTCATAAGCCTTAGAACAACTTCCAGAAGAAACAGCTGCATGGTCTTGCCAGACATCTAGGTGAGACTGACTGGTCTGTAGTTCCTTGGGTCTTCCTTTTTCTTTTTTTAATAATGAGAGTTATGTTTCCCCTTTTTCAGTCAGTGCAGACTTCACCATATCACTTCTACAACTTCTCAAATATGATGGACGGTGTCTTAGTAACATGGCATTACCCATATCCGATCTAAACCAACTCTCTGTCAGTGTGAAGCCCTTCCCCCTTGTCCTGTCACTCCAGACCCTTGTAAATAGTCTCTCTCCACCTTCCTTGCAGGCTCTCTTCAGGTACTGGAAGGCTACAATTAAGTCACCTCAAAGCTTCTCATTTCCAGGCTGAACAATCCCCATTACCTCAGCCTTTTCCCACAGCAGAGCTGCTCCATCCCTCTGACTATCCTGGTGCCTCCTCTGGACTGGCTCCAGCAGCTCCACGTCCTTGTGCTGTTGTTCCCCAGGGCTGGGGCAGCTCTGCAGGTGGGGGTCTCACCTGAGCGGGGCAGAGGGGCAGAATCCCCCTCCCCTGTTGCTCACGCTGGGTGATGCCAGCCGAGGATGCCACTTGGGCTGTCCTTGAGCTCCACCTTCCCCACCAGCATGTCCTTGCTGGGTTCCAGGTTAACTGGAATGTGTTTAACTGCATGCATGCATAACAAGACAACCAAATTGGACACACAGGGTGTGTGCTCATGGGTACATTTAGAAAAATGACTTAGAATTAAACACAGTGTCCAGAAATAAGAGCTAAAAGAGTGTTCTGAGGATAGGGGGAACCATGTGGCAGCAGACCAGCATTTACAGGGGGACATCAGAGCATTTACAGACAAAAAGAGAGGCTTTACCCCAACTGCAGGGAGAGAAATTGTAACTGAACATCACTGATGCTCTAGAGGGAGTTTCAGAGGTTAAGCAGGGAGTTACTCTATTTTTTCTTTAAGAAGAAATCTAAAGCATTGTAAATTATCTGAGCATGATCTTAGAGTATAATTATGAAAGTTTAAATTCAAACCTTTTTACAAAAGGTCCATTAATTCTGAGAGGGCTTTTTTCCCATATAAGTTTCCTTTTTTTTTCTAATGGTGAGATTTTTTTAGCTTGATTTGATTTCATTTTCTAGTTTCTGTGCATGAAAAGACAGGTAATGATGATCTATTGTATGTAAGGTATGTTGTCTGAATTTCTTTTTCCTGCAGATGGATTTAACCAAACATTTTTTGAAGAGAGATACCTTAAAGATTCCAAAAAACAGTAAATGTGCCACGTTGGCTGATTGGGAGATACAATATGCTGCAACTGCCATTAGTAGAAAATTGGGTGTAATTTCAAGATTGAATTTCTCTTACTTTTAACTCTTGAGCATTCTTCTAAATTGGATCTTGAAATTAAAATACCCTTTTTGACTGTTCTACTGCTATGTAATTTTTCCACATCACTAACCATGCACAGTACTAAAATCACATGGAAAGGCTTTTTTCCCCAAACAGAAATTGATAATACTTGCCCTCCATCTGCTATTCTTTTCTTAATCCATTTTATTTCAAGAAGCCACAAGAAATTTCATAGCTTTTCTAACAATGCTGAGTAAAGCTCAGAGATGAATGAGTGTTTTTTGAATAAGTACATTCGTTAGGAAAAAATCCCAACAAACCCATCAGCAAAACATGGCTCCAGAGGGATGTGAGTTATTCATGAAGTGTGGTCAAAATCAACATAAATTTTGTGGCCAAGAGAGCTGAAAAAATATTTGGAAATATCTAATATTTTGTATTGAAATTTTTGGAAGAAGAGATTGCCATTTTTCTTTCCAAGTGTCATTTTGTCTAAAAAGTTGGAAAACATTTCCTTAGGAAACAAACCTATAATTATAACACAGTGACAATATTGTGTATTTTCCATGATATTTCCCTTTTGGTATTTTCTGAGACCATATTTATTCAAGTATCAATCCTAAATCCCATATTGAGACAGTCATTGTCTTATATTTCTTACTCTTGAGATTAATTTTCACTTCCTTTTCTTTTTCACTGTCTTCTACCTTATAAATTTGATCCATAGTCTCTGTTGATAGGTGTTACACATTTTGTTTTGTTTATGAATTTACTCTAATAGATTTTGAACCTCTGGTTAGGCATTTCACTCATTACTGCACTCATTACTGGTCATCTTAAAACCATTGTAGCATCTCCAGATTTTACTGGTAAAGATTTCTCTCGTTGACAGAAATGCTGAAGTGAGCTGGATTAAGACCCTAATCCCTTGAAGACTGCATTAGCAGCAACTCAACACATGGATTTCTCCACATTAAAAACTCTGTCTCAAGACCTGTCAGACAGGGAGTTTTAATCCATCTAATGTATGCCCTGTTAATTCAATATAATGTGCTGGGTTTTCA
Organism: Pomatostomus ruficeps; assembly: GCA_013400735.1. NCBI lineage: Eukaryota > Metazoa > Chordata > Aves > Passeriformes > Timaliidae > Pomatostomus > Pomatostomus ruficeps. The sequence continues at coordinate 4,317 of VYZT01056931.1, read as the reverse complement.
TTCAAAAATCATGTGGTACTAAATCAAATTCATTGGAGAGATTCAAGTATATTATGTCAACACAATTGTCTTTATCAATCAGACTTGCAACATTGTCAAAAAAAGACACATTTGTTTGGCTATACCTACTTCCATGCAAACATGTTGACCAGTGTTACTTTTATTTCAGCCTCTAATTCTTTTTTGACTGAGTCCTGAATTAAATGTTCCTGTAGTTTGGTCAAACTGACATCTGACTGATCAATTTACTGAATCATCTCTTCTGATCTGTTCAAATGCAGGGATTTCACTGAGAGCCATCCAACATTCAGGCGATTTTCTCAACCTTTCAAAAACTTGTTAAAGTCTGTTTTGCACAGCTACTTTGTTTTGGGTCACCACAACACATATACATCTCTGATTAGTTAACAGTGACTTGTATTTTCCTCTGTACTAGATGACCAGCACTCTACTGCTGCTTTATCTCTCGAGTTCATTCTCCTGCTTCAAAACACTCACAGGACAGAACTACATGCTTTAATATGATTTCTTATATTTTAAACATTTTTAATATATGATTGAAAACATTTTATGGCACACTGCATGCACATTGAGTACTGAACAACAAACATTGAGGGGTTTTTGCCCCTAATACACCATATAATTACATTTTTATATATTTGCATGTGTTAATATCTCCACATTATGCTGGGGTTGGTTTTTTTTCAGATGTCCTATAACTTACTTCATACCTCTTTTTAGTACATATCTCAAACCCATATTTCAGATGCTACCAGATTATGAAAAGTATTCCTCAAAATAAAAGACATTCGTCTATTCATCAGCAAGGTGGAGAACAGGTTTCTTTTCCTTGCTTCCTGATTTGTGCCTTTTGCTGCTAAATTCCATTGCATCTTCATCAAATATGAGGAACTCAACTGGAATTGTACTTCTTTTCTCACAAAGAACACAGATTTGTCAGGCAATGGTACCCAACTCAGAGTGTTTCAGGACCTCCTTACTATTACAAAAAAACCCTATATTCCAAAGCCTATCTGTAACAGAGCAAGGCATTGAAATTCCATACCCAATTTTTCCAATCACTTCACCAACACTTCTCAATAACTTTTTAAAATTCTCTCTTGATAAGCATGCCAAGGATTTGTGTTTTGCCATCACTGTTAGTAAGACTACTGTACTCAGGGGAAAAAAAAATGAAAATAGTATTGTGAGAAAACATAGGACATGCTGCCATCGAGGTCACAGCTCACATACTCAAGAGAAAGCAGTTGCCAAAGGCCAATTTGCACATTATTGTTTAAATTCTTAAGGAAGGGAAGAATTTGGCCCCAGACTAGCTTTTTGTGACCAAATCAATATGCTCAAGTTTGCACAGCTAAGAAAAAGAGAATATTTTAAGAAGAAATATGCGTCTTGTTTCTATACAATAAATTCTGGAAGGAAAAAAGACTCTTTCAAGAGTAAATCAGGTCTCTGTGATTGGTGAATCACAGAGACCTGATTTGGTGAATCAGAGTACACCAGTTAATGGGAAAACACAGAGTGATACAAGCCTTCTACTTTCTGATTCTGATCCTGAGACATTCTCTGTGGGGCCATCACATGTCTTGTACTCCCTGGCCTTGAAAATGTTTTGTTCCCACTTGCTTAAGAGGAATGAAAGGTGACTGTGCCTTTGAAAAGTTGTCCCTGCTCTTTCCTAACTGGGACATTTAATTCTCCCAAGCCTTATCTCAGGGGTTTAAATGCTAAAAAGCAGAAGAATATGGCTTCAATTTGAGAGGATGCATGAATTGTATTATTAAGTTAATAAAATTATACTCCTTGGTATTATGAGTCACAGGCAGCTTTTTTTGCTCACATCATGATGAAATGACAAGCCCTGAAATACCAAAAAACCGAAGGATGACATGGACAACTTGTTGGACATGACAGAAGACAAACCAGAACAAGTGAAGGGTCCTTTAGGCAAGTCAACACCAAAGCAGGTGGAAGGTATGGACTAAATCTTGGAGCTGAACCCTTAACCCAAGCCTTTGAGTACAAGAAGACTGATTCTCCTCTAATGTTCTGCAAAAGTAATTCTGAATTCAACACTTTTGCAAAGTTTTAAGCTATTTATACTAAAGACCAAGAAACTGCCAATTTTATCTCTCTGTCATCCTGCAACGGTCTGTTCAAGATGTACATTTATAATAAATACAGAAATAATAGATCTACTCTCTGAAACACACTTTGACTAGCAGTTCATTACTGCCTTCAACACCCTTTATATTGCCTTCACAATGGTGCCTTATCTACAAAAGAAGTTAAAGTGCCCAGAGCCTGGTTAGAGAAAATGAAGGAGGGAGATATGTTCTTCCATTCCTATTTTCATTTTTCCTTTCCTATGGTTATGAGCAAACTTCTCTTCAGTCTATTTCTGTAGATTACTTCCATTTAATCTTTTGTTCCTCTTTCCAAGAATATATCTGCAGAGTCAATTCAAGCTTTGATACATGGCAATTACTAAGGAAACAACACTATTACCCTACCTTCAAGCATTTTGTACATATTCTTCTTGGCTTTTCTATTTTCAATATTTAAAGTGCAACACTCTTTCAGTGCCCTTGAAGAAGTACTTGTTACATTGCACGTTATTTCTTGCAGCAGAAGGGCTAAAAGTATCATCTTCAATTTATGAATCATTCTTATCTTTACTCTTCACCTTTAGTTCTCTTTGTGCTTCCTTCTCTCATAGTCTTCTAAATTATTTCTGGAAAACTAGTGTCACTATATTGGAACACTTTATTTTGCTGCCACTTTTATCAATGTTTTTACTCCTGCCATCTTGAGGAAGTTCAGCCTCACTCTTTTGGCACTCAATAGCCTTATACTAGAAACTTATTTTTCTTTTTTTTTCTCACCCACTGCAGGGCTGTGTATTTGCTTATTTTTTTTTTCCCCTATGTCATTGCTTTGTCTTAAACACATTTCTGAACTAAGGTGCATTGGCCTTTATTAGAGGCACATAGTTCTCTGGCTCTGATTTCCTCAAAAGTTGTATCATGGAAATGAAACCAAGGAACATGATTCACACGGGACTCTCTTATCTACATAAGAAAGGAGCATCAAGGATGCTTGTAGAATTAAACAGCAGGGCAGCATTTTAATGTGGACCAAAGAAGGCAAAGAACTATTGATGACTCAAGGATCAAATACTTCTTCCTAACCACTCTGTCCAAAATCAGTTATGAACATAATTTATATCACTATTTATGGCAGTGGAAGGAGAGTATTTCTCTCTGATCAAGGAACATAACAAACTTGTGGATGTCCCTTCCACTAAATACATCAACATGTATTGCAATGGATCCCATTTTACTTATCATTTTAGGTATTTAATTTTGCATATTACTGAACATGACCAGTGTCCAGACACTCAGGATGGCCTCAGTGACAAATTTAAAAGGCAGTTGGATATTTTGGCAATGGACATTACTAACTTACTAATACAGCCCAGACCTACGAGGGAAGGGGATTAATACTGTGAGGTGATTATTAAAATACACAGAGATATGAAGGTTACAAACCAAGACAAGGGGCTAGGACAGGCACAGTGGACTTCACAGACCGGGTGGGCAAACAGTTACTTCAAATTACAGCACCTGAGAAACCTCTGCAACAAGCAGATGGGTTGCAGTTCCCCATCCAGCAACAGATACAAAATGTGCAGGCTGGCTTCCCCAAGGGGGATGTGCACACCAAAACAATGAGAGATTAGCCCCCCAGAGCAGTCACACAGACAAGATAGAATAGCTGGGCACGTTTTCAGTAACATTCTCTGTTTTTATAGCATTTTTCCACTTTGGACAGCTCTCCAAAATGTTAACCAGAACCACATGGCTGTCAAGTCACAGATATGTGAGCCTCAGGAACCCCCAAAAAAGCCCCACCACCTCTTGTGTTCCCTTGCAGTATGATAAGGTTTCTCAGCATG
>VYZT01056924.1:0-15473 GCA_013400735.1 Pomatostomus ruficeps | reverse complement strand
GCATTCCATGGACAAAAAAAACCACGCCACAGAGGTTCACAAAGAACTGTCTTTCGTGAGAGAAACCCCATGGCAAAAGCAGAGAAAAAAACTCCTCTCCCTAAGCAAGAGAGAAAACAAGTGAGCAACTGCCGTGAATTCCTAGCACTTAGCCAAGATCAAAACCACAACAACAGTGTACAGTAACTATAAAGAACAATGCTACTGCAGATGTTCATATATAAATGCCAACACTTTTTATTTAACTTGTTTTAATTAAGAAGGGCTCTGTTATTTAATCTGTCAAAAATAGCAACTCTAAACTCATTTAAAATAAAATATTTATTCTGCCTGTTGCTTGGTGTCAGAATCACTTCTGCAATTAAGCAAATATGAGGGACAGATGCTCCGCTGGCGAAAAGCATCTGTGTTCCCTGGAGCAGCATGACTTCAATCCTCCAGCTGGCCACTGCTCTTCTGCCCCCACGGGACAGTTCTCTGAAAGAAGAGAGAGCAGGGACTCGAGATTTCTGCCTTCAGCAACAGCTACTGCAGTGCCACAGGGTGACACAGTTGGTGCTGAGGATCCCATATTCACAGTGTTTGTGTAGTGTGGGCTGACCTGAGCACTCATCCATAACTGTAGCACTCCAGGTAAGATCTCAGAAGCAGTGTCCACTTCAGATGTATGCGGAAGAAATCGCACTTGTGCACCCTAGAGCAACCCATACCAGTAACCAAAGGGCAAGTGGAGAGATAACTGGCAGATCCACCTCAGAAATGTGCTACTGAAGTGAGCTGGTAGTACATACAGACCCTAGAAATCTAGGAATATTTGGAGAGTTAATTACACTGGATCTTCTTTGTTAAAATAATGTGATTGATCCTGATGGAGACAAGTATGTGGCAGAAATATAGAACAATACTACCATCAAATTTCAGAGCACCACACTCCCCATGGCATACTTTGCAGGCATGAATAAGTGGGAGAAATTACATTAATGCAGATTACCATCAATAAGACTTAATTATCTGAAGTTAAATACCAGTTAGAGGAAAATGGTTTATAATTCAAACTTTGAATTGCATTATCTTTTTTAAGTCCTTGTCACCACAATAGTGTATGTCTGTCTTCTGTCCCATTGAAAGTAATAAGTAAGTAATTTAGTATTTGCCAGTAACTACCAGTTCTGAAATACCTGTTCTGAAACTTTCCCTACGTTATGTATGGCTCCTAACCAGTTATCAATAGCAGATACTGCACATTTAGAGAACCATACATTCCCATTTAAGTCTTCTAAACAATACTTGTTGTCATTCTGGCTGGTGAGATGAAGAAATTGGACACTGCAGAGTATAAAGGATGCTCTGAGTTTGGCAAAATTGGAATTGTTTATTCTACTTCTTTATACATTCATTTACTAAAACAATGGGTTACCAGATCAAAAAGATCTAGGAGAAGCATGGTTGGGGCCTTGCCAGGATTGCTTTGTCTTGCCTTTTCCAACCCCAGTGTTCCTGGAGCTGTAAGGTCTTTGACTCTCTCAACCCTGACCCTAAACGTAACCCTGACCCTAACACCAGCACAAGCCCTAGCTGTAACGTTATATTGTGGGTTTTCCAGATCAGAAAGATGGAGGAGCAGCAAGGTTGAGGCTTTCCCAGGATCGCATTGGCATGCCTTTTCCAGCCCCAGTGGTCCTGGAGCTCTAGGCTCTTTGATTCGCTCAACCCTAACCCTAAACATAATCCTAACCCAAACTCCAGTTTAAACCCTAACACTAAAATAATCCTATGGGTGTTGTCCTGAGTTTTGCAGTTTCTCAGTGTTTCTCTTTGCTGTGATACTTTCTCACACATTCTTCTGTAAACATGGCCATGGTTTCTTAACAACTATCTATGTTTTGTTAACTGTCTCTGTTGTTTATCATTCACTATCCTGGCTGGAGAAATATGATAGACAGATGCTTTGACCAATGGAATTAAGAGGTAATGATTTCTACCTCCAATCCACGGTGATTTGTAAAAACATATAAATAAAGGCAGAGGGTTCTGCCCTCTCTCTCTTTTTGCCCTCTCTGTTTGCTGTCTCTGTGTGGTCTTTCATTTGGCTCTCCTTTGGGCTCTTCGGCCTAGCCGGCCTGCTGGCTGCTACATATGGGTTTTCCAGATGAGAAAAAAGGAGGAGCAGCAAGACTGGGGCCTTGCTGGGATTGCATTGGCACACCTTTTCCAGCCCCAGTGTTCCGGGAGCTCTAGGCTCTTTGACTCTTTCAACCCTAACCCCAACAACCTTTCCCACAAACCCTGCTTTATGTTTATCTTTTGACTGTAACAGTTGTGATTTTATTCAAGTATATCAATATGATTCCAGAGCTATTTGGGATTTTTGCACCAAGATTTGCCTAAAGCCTGAAATTACACTTATGTTAATGCATAGAGGAAACATTTTGCTATATTTCATGTAATAAAATTAATAAGATTAGGTAATGTAATCACATGGTGAAATATTAGAATTCTAGAAAGCATCATTTTTTTTTTATTACAGGTAGAAACATCTTTGAGTTTCCTTTTGCCACACCATTAATTTACTAAAATGAAAGTGTTATCTATTTCAAGCAGCAGCTCATTTAAATTAAACTAATCACCATAAGCTTTAAGTTTCAAATGCCATTTCCTATCTGTGACACAGAAAAGCAAAAACAGTTTATGAAAGTTCATGGTCTTACTTGTAAAAAACATTTTCAATCACCACGTATCATATGCAAGGTAGTATAAGACTCACATGAATCATATCCAAGGAACTCCATGTTCAACTTCCAAAGTTAGAAGTTAATTGCTTATCTCCAACAGAAAGCATTTGGGAAAAAAACCCAACAAAACAAACTAAAAAACCAAACACAATTCTATATAAGGTAAAGAGAAGCCATTTTTCTGCTTTACTTTCAGATGGATACATCACTTATTTTATCAATGGAATGGGGAGTGGAAGACAGTTGCTCAAAAAACAACAGAAACAAGATTTTAAAAAATATTTTCAGAGCATCGAATGTGCCTTAGGATAGATCTGCCTGGCAATTTTTCAGCGAAAATGGTTTATATTCAGACAAGGGCAGTTCATCAATATGCAAAATTTACCTGTGAAAGGGATGAATTCTGTAATGTGGGAAGCTGTGTCAGAACTGGGCACAATTCCTGCACCTCATTGTGGCTGAGAAGCCAGGAGTTAGGGCAGCATCTGTTACAAAAGATGACACAAACCGTGCAGGGGCCATTACATATTCTGAGTAAGTCAGAGCAGCTATTTGAATATTACTTAGACCAGCTGGATGCAATAATAAGCAGGTTTTCACATGTGACAGAGTACTATTTGTTCAGACTCTCTAGCTGGAGCTGGTATACTTAGAATACAAGAGTCAACATTTGTGCAATTCTCTGGACACAGATTTCCTACCCCCAGGTGTCTTAGTGCTGAGTTATTCCCAGTCCCTGGTAAGAGTGAGGTAAAGGCTGTTCATCACAGTGGCAAGACATGGGATCATACTCCAAAGCATGCAAAACAGGGACTTTGCCTTTTATGTTTCCTGCATCCTCAGCAACTGCTAGAAGCTGGTTATGAGAAGAAAATCTTATTGGCCTCCATTTCTCAGTTATCATGCAATACTTAGTAATGTCTTAAATTCATTGGAATGCAGAACAGGAAAAAACTTTTGAAATGGAAAAGACATATGTCTTAACATTTAGAAGGCAAATCCTATTTCAAATGCATTTAGATGGTAATTGAAATGCTATTCTAAGAGCCTAAAACTAAGCTTTTTCAGACCTAGAGCAGGAGCTAGAAGTATATCTCAACACCTCCTTGATTTTCCCGAGTTGAAACATATTATTAAATTCTAGTTTTAGAAACAAGCAAGAGTGTAAGTGTGGATTTAACACCACATTTTCAAACCTGTCTAAGATCTGCATTATTTGGATTTCTAGATGATTGATTTAAGACAAACTTATTGATTTTCAGAAGACACAATTAAAAACATCTAAGTCAGAAAAGTGGTAAAAATTAATTGACTAATAAACCAATTCTTTCATTAATAAATAATACTTCTCAATTGCTGAATTTACTAGCATTGTTTGTGTTCAAAATTTATTTAATCATTAATGGAACTTTAAACCTGAACAATGTTTTACTATATAAACAACACTCTGAATGTTTCCTTCAGGATATTCTAGACTCATCGTTCTTTTCTGCATTTAAATTATTCAAATTTTTTCCCAAATCACAGTGAGGTCTGCTACATTTTGCCTAGAGTCAAGTGAAAAATTGATAATTAATTTTTTTTAACAAGAGATTATTTTTACATATGGGTTAGTTTAGTGGAATTAAAACATTTTATAAGGAATTCAGAATCAGCCAGAAACTTAACCATAGACTCTTTATTTCAGAAGTCTACATGTGTGTTAACATATCTAATCTCTCATTACAGTCAACTGGGATGTAGGGTGAGATTTGGTTGCCTAAATCAAATTTAGTTTAGTATGATTTGGGCCACTGTGGAGTATCTTGGTTGGTCTTCAAACCTTGCAACAGAAGGTGTCCTGTGAGCTTGTGTCATGTCCACCAGGCCTGTGCACTATTTCAATATACCAAAGCATTTCAAATTGTAGTCAATGCCTATGTTTAGGCACCTGAGTCCCACTTTTATTCAAATGATGGAGTCTGGAAAATTAGACAGGTGACTATAGGTAAGTTTCTAATTGTGGCAAGCTAAATGACCATCTACATTGGCCAGTGCTCCACTGGCTGTAGTAGGAGCTGGCATGTTGGTAGCCATAATCAAGAAAAGAACACCAGACACCTGAACCCAGAGCTGAATCTCAAAACTAAAGTCAGTTCTTGATGTTTTAATTTCTTTAAAGAAAACAATTAAAAGCCTGTTTGAATTGAAAAACAAATATATTTTATGTAGGAATTAACAACACTCATATTTGAATAAAATAATGGAAAATTTTTTAGAAACTATCAAATAAAAACAGTCACTGAAGCGTTGAGCTTTACTTGCTTTTTAAAATGCATTTTAGAAAACTGAAATGATTTCATGTAGAATTTTGATGTGGCAGTCTTAAAATTATCCTCGCAAGTTTTTGGAAATAAAACAAGAACAGACCCCATAACTTTTCCCATAGTATGTGTGATAATAGAACTATCACTCAGTCACCAATCAAGCAGCTCCAGAGCCAGCACAATTCCCAAGCTGGGGGAACCTCATGGGAAGACAAAAGAGCTGCCAGGAGCCCTCAAATATCGTTACAGCTGCTGACAAAACCAGGGCAGGGCCAGGAGCACCAGCATCCAGGCCTTCCCATGTATAAAAGAAGCCCTTAGGAGCACCAGGAGTGATGCCAGCAGGGTGGGCACACGGGGAGTGGAGCGTCAGTTCAGTCAACACTTCTCATGAAGGGGTGTGCAGAAAAGGCACTGCAGCCCTGCAACTCAACCAGGGAGTATTGGCATCCATCCAGCAGGAAGCCACAGCCCCTCTGAGCTCTGCAGCCACCACGAGTATCACGGCTGCCCAGAGAGAGCTCCCACACCAGCACCAGAGCGCAGCGGGAGAAGGGGTGTGAGCCCCTGCAAGTAGAACCCGTCAGTGATGAGGACAATGGTTGTTCCAGCATGGAGGTGTCACTGAGGTTAAGTCAGACTATGCCCTGCATCAATACCACTTTGATGATGTTAAAAGTCTTTTCCAACATAAATATTTCTATGATTCTATGAGTTAAAAAGCATAAAGGGTAAAAACAGGACTTATTTTATCTAAGCAGAACATATGGAACATGTTGTCCTTGCCCAGATACTGTCATGTTGCTGCTCCTAGAAAATACTTATGATAAGTGGGCGGGACAGCTGTACAGTATACACTTACATTCTCAGGGCTTCTCAGACAACATAGTATATCCACAGCTAAAATTTAAAAATACAGTTCAAATTTAGAATAAACTAAACATAACAGCTTAATAGCTTTCTATGTTCTTGATTAGATTAGCTGTATAATTTATCTGTTGGTTCTTTCATGGAACAAGAAATTTCTCATTATTTTAGGCTTCATACACCATCGTATCTATGGGATATGGTTTCTCATTCATAAAGATGTTGTGCTTTTCATAATTATATATGTGCAAACCCTATCAAAGTAAAATATAATTGCAATTGTTTTGAAATCTCTTCATTTTTTTTCCCCAAAACATTTTAAATAAATACAGGGTCTTTCATCTAACTTGGTTATATTTTGATTAAATGTATTTCCAAAACAACCCCAACATTAAAAAAAATCTTTAATCTTGCTTCCTGAACAATGCATTTTTATGTCAAAAATCTTTCAAATAATATCAGTTTTACTTTAGTGAGAAAAGGGCATTAGTAGACAGCAAGCTGAGTGCATGCCAGATATGTCTGCTGGCAACAAAGAAGTCCCAACAGTGTCAGGGCTGCAGTAACAGGGGCACAAACCAGATGATCAAGGGACATTACTTTGCTCTACACTTGTTAGTCCATACCCAAAATATCACATCCAGTTTTTGGCCAACCGTACATAAAAACCACCAAGAAACTAAAGTGGAGTTTTTTTAAAGTGGAGTATTTTAAAGCTGTACTGGTTGGGGGCTGAAGCACTTGTCCTGTGAAGAGAGCCTGGGACATGGGAGAATCTCACAGCTGGCCCCCACCAAGTGCCTTTGGGAAGTTGAGCAACAAGATGGAGCCAACCTCTTCAAAGAAAGTGAATGGCAGGATAATAAGAGAATTGATATCACCTCAAAAGTTTCTAGAAAATAAAAGTTAATATGCCTTATTTTTCACAAGTTGAGCCAGTTCCAGTATAAGGCTGACACATGTCTTCTTAAAAAAAAACAAAGAAAAATCACATGCAAATTACTGTGATTTTGACCTCCTGGAAAGTTAACCTTTCTAACAATAGAACAGGACTAGAAATAAGATTGAGCAAAAAAGAAGTTAATAATAAGACTCATCAAAATACATCCTGACAGCCAGTTCTGTTCCGATAATTATATGTTCAGCTCTGTGACAACGTGAATATTGTCACCTTTTCAGTGGAAGATAAACATTAAAAATTTCGAAGAAGAAGGTCCACAAGAGAACTTGGGAATTGTTATGGCTAAATTCACTAAGATGACCAGATACATATTTGGTTAGATTTTGTGTTTTCCAGGAAATAGTTATGCTCCTCAAACAGAAACTTTTCAGTATTTCGGAAAAGTCCTGTGTTCTGTCCTGAGACTAATCTGCACTCTTTTCCAAACTGTTCCAGTAAACAGAAACCAGATAAATCCTGCAAGAAATACCAATATTCAGTGAACTCATCAAAGATGCAGTAAAACCCAGGCTGAGGCTTGTCCCACACCTGCCCCACAGAGAGAAGTGCAGGGCCTCAGATCAGCAATGATCCATGTGGATTGAATCATCATGCTACTGGCTACTCTGAGGAGACTGGGGTCTCACTAATCTTGATCAGAAATTCCTTCCCATGGATGAGAAACATTTATCAATGAAAGTTTAACCAATAATGATGCTTACTTGAATGTTTTGGTTTTCTTAAAAAACAGCTATCAAAAGTTCCATGGCAGGATTCCCAACAAGGTGTAAGCAAAATTCCCTTTCCTACAGAAATAATTTGTCATCCTTTACCTTGCAGCCTTGGTCTCTTCAACTTCTAACATTCTAATAAGTAAGACTTAAAGCTAAGATGCTCAGAATTTACCATCTGTGTCACATATAATTTTATGTTGAAAAGAAAGCATTTGCTTTTAGCTGACATTCCCTTCTGGCAGTTAGTACTCGTTCAGTTTTGACCTGTTTCTTCCTCCCTACCTGTCCACTTGACCTGACTTAGTTCTGAATGGATTTCCATGTGGTTTGTAGCTTGTAATAGAGCCTCTTTGGCCCTAAGATCTGGCAGGTTTTTGTTGATCTAGGACTAATGCAAAGGACTAAGAACACCTTAGCAGGATTTAAGGCAGGGGAGTAGTACTGGACTGCTGAATGACACTGCAGAGTTCAGGCAGTAGGGATTGACAGGGAGTGCTAAAAGCCATCAGTTTTCATTTTTTTTCTGGGGTATAATCAGAGGCATTTGTTTATTCTCGCACAGTTTTCTCTCGTGGATCTCCTTTAGGGTTATAACCATCTTGTAGAAAGCCTTAAAGAGTAAGTGATCAACATCACACCACTTACACATATCCATCAAGGCAATTCTTTCACCAGACCCAGGCTACCAGCTGGGGATGGGCCTTTTATCTTGCCCAAGGAATAGATGAGCTGTCTGGACAAGGGGCTACATCTAGGTGAGGTTAGGTGTCCACCCAGTTTATCTCCAGAGACCCAAATACTACATCAGATTTGGCTTTGCCTGCATTATTATACTGTGCTCAAAATAGTTTAGGTGCTGCTAAAGAGACCCTATGTTTAATAGAGATTGTGCTGACCAAATTTTGTTAAACATATATTCCATGTTTAATATTCTCTTAAACGTTTTACCCCCTATTGATTGGGTCCCCTCTAGTTTTGCAGCTATATGATCTTTTCCTTCCTGTAAAATACTTCAACAGGTGGGTTTGACAAGCATAAAAGCCCACAGGCTGCCACCCCACTACTCATAGAATTGCTCAGTCAATCTCCAGCAAGCCCCTGCAGTGAGAAGCTAGAGGAATACTTTTGGAAGGGCTATCTTTTGCAGTGTCTCACTTTCTCTCTAACCAGGGAACCTTTGTATTGTTGATGAGACTTTGAAACAAATCAGAATTTGGAATAGATAGATGCACTTGGCTTCTTTGGTCAACTACTGGAGAGACTAGAATCAGGCAAATTTTTAGACTTTTGTACTGCACATAACTACATCCATTTCACAAAGGTTCTAAAAGGGAAGACAGCTTTGGGGACTAGATATAGCATCTCAGAAAGCTTCGTTTAGTCATTTGGATTAACTTTGTTAGTATTATCTTCAGTTTCCTCCTAGGTCATTCAGTCATTATACAGAGTTGATATTAAATTAATTTGACCAGTTCTTCACTGAGGTTTTTGGCTTTATGTTCTTCCTGGGAGCCCTGAAAATAACTGTCATCTCTAGCTAAGAGGCTGTGAAAGATGAATGTGACTTAGAATCATCCCTGGGCCTTTCCAGCCATTACTGGCAATCTATCACAGATGTTTCTGAGTTGATAACACCATCAATGTCTACTAAAAAAAAAAAAAAAAGAAATCTATTTCATCTGAGGCAGTGGCCACCTTCACTAAGTCAAAGCAGCAGGTTTCTACAACTCAGTGGGAGTATTCGGATATTTTATTTGGGGAGGAATAGACTTCACATTTAAAACTCCCCAAATATTGTTAAATATTATACTAGATCAGCTGGGGGCTTTTAGCTTGAAAAATTTTCATAAATGCTATAACCAATGATTGCTAATATAGGCATTTCATTCTGCATTTAAAGGTGGCTTCAGATATGGATTATACAGGACTGGGGTGACCACCAGTTGTCTTATGAACAGTAATTGCAGAATGCCACATCTTCTCTGAAGTCAGCTGCCTGCTAAGCAAGATGCCCATAACTGCATTCAGAATATTCTATAGCCCACAAGCTTTTGAGAATATGCTGCACCATAGTATAAATTTTAACAATGCTTCCAGACACTAATGCTGTTACCAATTTCTCTGACAATCAATGATAGTTTCCCTGAATTTGCATAACTCTAAATGCTGAGAAAACACATATTTAATTCTATTTCGATTTCTGGAATTACATTTGCATCAAATTTGTTTAAAGGATGGGATATGTGGCTCTGTAATGAATGACACTAGCAAACCTCTGTTGCTTTACTTGACTGGGAATAACTGAACATATGAAGGTTTTTAGTCACCAGACATAATTCAAAGAGGGTATATAGATCACCTCTTTCTTAAGGAAAAGAAAAACATGCCAAAAAAGAGGTTTTCATAATTCAGTCTGAAGAATAAAGACTATTTTCTAGCTGGACTGACCATGTGAAAAAGTGTCCTCAAATCTCTTTCAGAAAGATGATAACAGAACAGCTCACAAAGTCAAAAAGTTTGGAACAAACTAGTACCTTAAGACCTGTGAAAGCTGATTAAAATCTCAGGTCCTGCTTAACATACTGTGCTGGCAGTGTGTGCCTGCTGTGTTGACACCTTGGACCCTGTCATCAATTTCATCCAAATAGCTCTGACCTAGGTGCTCTTTAAAAAGCAATTGTTTAAAAACACCTCCAAGAGCTTTCTACTTACATTAATACACTTTGCAGTGATTTTTAAAGCCCATTCTTTTTGCAACCCAAGGCCTGCTAATGACGGTATAGTTTTCATTCATTTATACTGAAAAAATTAATATGAGATAGCAAATTGAAACGCTTCTTTAATTTTGGGTTGTTTTATAACATAGTCACACTTGCTGCCAATTAGAGTCTTATTAATGCTCATTCAGTTTGTTCATGTTGCAAAAAGAATGATAAAACTGAGCCCTAATTGCCAGTGTTCTAATGAGCACAGCTGTGTCACAAGGCCAAAAGGGTCCTGAAAAAATCCAAAGCCCAGACCTTAGACGGAATTTGCCAATGGCATAATAATATATTTTTCCTCTTTCTGCTTATGCAAGGAGAGACAGGAAAGTTCAATCCTTCCTCTCTCAGTTCAAGGAGCTCTGGTTTCGTTCTTGTACTGGAAATTACCTCAATCACAGGAAGTCATATCACTGCAGATATCCATATAGCATGAATGATCTTAAAAACAAAAATGATAAAACTGAGGAGGTAAAATAAATAATGGCATTACAAAGTAGTGATTCCTCTCTCCTAAAAATTTTTTTAACCTGTTTATATATTCAAAGTGATCAGATAACACAAAAAATGAGCATAATAAGATGGCTTGACAAGATGGATGGATAGTTAAAATTATCACAAGGTCCATAGGAAGACCTTATGATTAAACTTTAGGTTGTGGCTGAAGCCAGGAGCCTAAATCTCTATCCAGGGAATTATATTTAAATGGACTGATTATATATTTATATTTATATATATTTAAATGGAATACTGCAAGCCCCACAAATTTGACGTAGGTCAAATTCAAGATAATTTTTTATATATTTAGATGCTTAAATTAATATTATAGGATAGTAAGTTCAGATGGTTAAGGTATGAATATTTTGGCTATGACTCATTTTCCTGGAAGTGTAAAGCATTTTTCCTATGCATCACTTTCTGACTATATACATCTAGATATTAGTGTCAGCTTTCGTTATTAATCTGTTCTTTCATTGAGAGGCAAAACCTGCTGTCACAAGACATATTAAAGTTTAGAATGCTGCATTACACAAGGTAAGTATGTAACTTCTTACAAACAAAAAAACCCCATTCACCAAACATGCACCATGCACTATATGAACCAACACTATGAAGAAAGAAATACAGAAGTTGTAAGAGGGAAGTACCATCAAAGGTGAGAAAAGAGATTAAGACTAAACAAATCAAACAGGACAGCTGTTATTGTACGCTTCAGTAATCTACTTTTATGGATGCTATGGAGCTTATTAACCACTTAACGGAAAAACATCCCCTATACCTCACTGGAAGAAAAATATCTGTCCGTATCTAACAGAGGATTAGTTTCATTGACGACTACTGGGCTTTTATCATTGATTTGCAAAGATGAAGGTGAGATGCTTATTTAAACATACTTATGCGAATGTACTTTTTCACTAAGAAAAGTCAATCATCTTGATGGTTAAATTCAGTATCAAAAGCTATCAACAACAATTGTTCAGAAGCACAAAGATTTTTGTGATATTGCAACTTCACCAAGACTGCTTATTCTATGAATTGAAGGTCCTAAATTAGTTCTGCTTCTTTATAAAATTATATGACATGACATACTGCTGACATCTCTGGCAATAGGGGTGGGTCATATTAAGAGCATATTTCTTTCATTAAAATTATTGATATTATTAGCAGCTATAGATTTACTATAGATGTAAAAAGATTTTCCAACAGACCTAAAGAAAATCTCCTGGAAGCTCTGAGGCCTCAAAACCCCATTGCATTTACTAAAATAACACTACTGTCACTAGAAAGTAAATTTTGCTTTGATAACATCCTTGAAATTATACAAAGAAACAAAAGCGCATTTCTGGCTTTAGTTCAGTGTTTACTTCATACAAATGCCTTTGCTTCACTGTGCCGTTATCCACCAGCAGAGTATGCCATTACTGGAACACAAGCTCTCATTCCACTAATGTTATTGCTTAAAGAACATATTAAGATGCTGGTGTTTTCATTCAGGAGATATCCATACATCTTCCACAAGTAATTACATTACCAGTAATCCTTTTAAAAGGCTCTCTTTGCTCAGTTGCTTTGCCAATAGCTCTAAGCTTGGTTACATGACAATGGCACTTTACTCACAGCGCATGAATTGATAACAGATGAACCAGCTAATACACTGGTGCTCTCTGATCAGCCACAAATCATAGAACCTAGACCCATCAAAGGGGACAAGCATACTTTACAAAGCCCCAGATAGTGTGGTTTTATTTATGGCTGAAAACAGCAGAGAAAGTGAAAATGCCCTTTCATACATTTTGCAAAGAACAATGATTATCAGGAAATACAGACAGTAACTTTTTAAGGAGTTCTGGCATTCACAATGATATAAAAAAGCAGCCTCTAACTACAGGACAAGCACCTCTTTCATGAAGGATAAAAGCAGTGATATGAAGATATGGAATACAGGACATATCATGAAATACTCTAATAATATCAACAGATTCAGACTAAGAAGTTTTGCTAAATATTCAAACACTGCCTGAATTAAATGTGAAGACATTTTCCATACTGTGAATTATGTCAAATTCGTTAATGAATAAAAACTGTTAACCTGAATACTATCTCTGCACTTTTCTAGTGCATAGTCTACTCCTTGTTCCTGAGACAGTGATTAAAAATAGCAACTGTCACTATATCTGTCAGTCAGTGGATACATAGATGATGCAGGAGGCAGAAGTATTTTTGAATCATCAAGCAGCAGTACACAGAAAGGCAGAGAATAAATTAAACCAAAAAATAAGCCTCAGGCTGATGTGTTTGAACTTCACGGCAAACATTCTTCATACATATTTAATTGCTCCATTGAGACTGTGACTGTTCTGGAGATGTTCCAGGCATTATTTCCATTCCATTAGTACACTTGCAGTATGTGTACTCCTTAACCCAAAGTGATTGATTCTATAAATGTCTTCCCACTTACTGACCTGAACACTAATTGAGGTTGTGTATAGGTTAAAAGAGAGTGTATGCTTTCTCAAACCAGCCAACATATATTGTAGTCACTGAAAGATCTCATAGCACAAGAAGAAAGTGGTACTCCTAACTGAAAACATCAGTATGCGGTTTCACAGAAATGTTTCAGGTAGAAAGAGCTGGAAATCATACAATAGGTTGAAAAACTTTGCTAAACAACACTTTAAACAGAAGCTTAATTCTAAATCCCACCTTTCTGAAACATAAAACAATCATTCTTTGAAATATAATTATCACATACCAGATGCTTTTGTCTGTGCTTGCACCTTGTAAATTAATTTGCTTTGGGAGAAAGTATAAATTTTTTATATTGCATAAAAATAAAACTTTAGAAGTTGAGACAATTTTATTAGTTCAGATTCACACAAGAAAAAAAGTTGAATGTTTTTAAAACATCTTAATTAAAACTAAGATAATATTGTAAACTGCAAGTTATTCTACTATGAACTAAAACTTTTCCTGTTGAAATTATTAAAGGTAAGTATAATTACAGTACATCAGCTAAAATTTCAAGTAAGCCACCCTGAGGAAACAATCCTTAAGATCTCCATAAACACTGCCTTGATTCTGGATTAACCTTGAGGGTGCCTGGAGCATATTCAAAGAAGGGCAAACCTGTGAAGGGTCTGGAGCACAATTCCATATCACAAGTATATGGAATGGCTGAGGGACCTGGGGTTTATTAAATGCCTGGAGAAAAGGAGGCCCAGGGGAGACCTTATTGCCTGACAGGAGGTTGGGGACAGGTGGGGGTCGGTGTCTTGTAACAAGCAACAAGTGACAGAAGTGGAAACAACTTCAAGCTGTGCCAGGAGAGGTTTAGATTGGCTATTAGGATAAATTTCTTCACTGAAAGGGTTGTCAAGCATTGAAACCAGCTGCCCAAGGAGGGGCTTGGTGGTATTTAAAAGACATATAGATGTGGCTCTTAGGGACAAGGTTTAGTGCTGAACATGGCAGTGCTGGGTTAACAGTTGGACTTAAAGGTCTTTTCCAATCTAAATGATGCTATGATCAACCTGAAAGCCGCAGACAGTCTTAAATCCTTAGTATTTCAGACATTAAAATCAGTTATACCACAATTTGAAAGAAAAAAAGCCATATAATAGAGGTATGCTCACGCAGCTTGGTCAACCTTGTATCAGACATTGAAAGAATCCTTGGGAAACATATATTCATATTATACTTTATTTATAATGTTCACAAACATGACTGTGTTATACTTCATGTGACAGAACTGAAGAGAAGTTTAGACAAGAAATCTGGACCTGTCTTTGACAGAAGTGTCATCCTTAGAACTAATGCACTAAAAATGACATTGTCAGTGCTGTGTTCCTCCAGACCCTCCAGATCAAATTTATTCAATTTAAAACTGATTGTTTCCCACTTAAATTCCAGCTTTTTCAACTCAGTATCTCATTTAAAAGTCAAATGAGCTATTTCCAGCTTGTTTACGGTCACTGAAAACATGCCTCACTCTATTTCCTTCCCAAAACCTATGCTTCCTGTGCTATACCAATTGGCCTTGAATATTTCAGTAGAAGAGGTCAGGTCAAAGCATGCAAATAACTGGAAGCTGAGCATGTGTTGAGGTCCATTTTATTATTGGCACACCATTTCTGTGAGCAGCAAATATATGCTAAAGACAAGGGATTTAGCACATCTCTGTGCCATGTTTCTTTTTGAAATTAGAATTCCAGATGGTAATCTCCCTGGGGCAGAGAGTTCAATTCCCCTGGGCTGTGCAATTCTGGCACAGTGGAGGTCCCATGTAAGAGCATTTGTAATAGCAGTTTGTTTTCAAGCCATGGTCATGGGTGTCTGTTTATAGAAAATTAATTTTCTAAAATTTATAAATTTATTAATTGTTTCGGTTTATAGTAGACATCACAGAATCAGAATGGTTTGGGTTGAAAGAGAATTTAAAGATCACCTCTTTCCAACACCCTGCCAACATCTTTCACTACACCAGGTTGCTCAGAGCACTGTCCAACCTCACCTTGAACACTTCCAGGGATGGGATATCCACAACTGCTCTGGGCAATCTCTCCCAGTGCCCCACCACCCTCACAGAAAAGAATTTCTTCCTTACACCTGGTCTAAACCTACCCTCTTTCAGT
>VYZT01056919.1:67259-87031 GCA_013400735.1 Pomatostomus ruficeps | reverse complement strand
TCTACTAAAACCACAACATTGAGATTCCTGACCATGAGGTTATTATTTTGAAACATAATTTCTTTTACTCCTGATTCAGTCCACTTCAGACTCAAAAAACTTTTATATGGTGATGATATTAAGAATATATTTCCCAAGTTGTGACTTGAACTATTTCAAGAAATAGTGAAGATCATAGAGTTTTTTTAACAGTTTATGGACTAAGATTAATCTCATTAGTTTTATTACTGGCACCTATTCTTGATATATTTAAAAACTTTCTTAAAAAATATTTGTCTGAAATGTAAAGGAATAATCTAAACATGGTATTTGTTACCTGAATGTGTTTTTAAAGTTATTTCTGAAATACTTTGTTCCATTTAATTCCACTTTACCAGGTGTTTTAGATCTTAAACTTTGAAAACAAATGGGATTATGAGTGGTGTCTTCCAAAAGAGTAATGTTGGAAGTGGAAGGTTTTTCATAAAGACAGCTGCGATGGAGAGGATGCCCTAGAGGTTGTGGCTCCTAGTGGTGTAAAGGAAGAAGACACAATATAGTGTTTTCTGTTTGTGATGTCTTCTCCGTCATTAATACCACCAAACAAATAACTGACACCATCAAAACAAATAACTTTTTATCTGGATGTCTGTTTCATACAAGCTCAGTCAAATGATCCCTTTCTGTTGTACAGACTATTAAATGCTCATCTGCTGTTAGGTGATTTTTCACCTTACCTGTCCAGCTGACGCAGTGATTGGGGTAGAGGGAATATTATCCCGGCAGTGCAGTCTTGCAACTTCCTGAGTTCCCTGACAAAATCATGTACCATCACCTTCCTTGATGGCAAAGGGTCATAGGCACAGAAGTTAAAAGGTTGTTTTAAGGTTGTCATCATGAATAACAGATTTGTTTTACTAGGAAAAGTCCTAGTGTTATTGCAGGGGAAAAAACCAAACAAGCATTTTGTAGTAGGCTCCAGTAGTAGTGATCTTTTATAAAACTATGTGTTTTATGAGAAAATGGAAAAAATACATCCATAGTAAATTTTCATTGAAAGCTTTTAATGCAGCACTTAAACACTCAAGGCTGGGTGCCCTTCCTCCTCTTCAATTACACAGTTTGGATAAATTATAAGCAGTTATAGTTTTCTAATTAAACTTACACGCATCATAAGGTAGATGCATTGTATTATTAATAGACTATAAAGAATAAAGCTTTTTGTTTAAACAATGGCATTGCATATAAAGTCATAGAGAAAGTTTATGAACAAAAAAACCCTCTTGTCTACCAGTGAACAGAATTGTGATCTCACAGGCTGTGAGGTTACTTTGCTGTATTACAGTGGCTGTGGTCCTTCAGCGCATGTGTTTTCTGTGAGAAACATTTTTGCAGAGCTTTGAGTCCTCCCAAATCTGTCATAGTTGAAAGTGATCTTCAACATTAGGATTTAAAAGTCTGTGTAGATTCCCTGATATTTCCTTTAAAAGGGAATAAAGTAATCAACAAAAATGAACCATATTGAAGGTAAATGTGTCCTGTGTTAAGAACACAAGTAGCAGTTTACATCTTAATTATTTTTTTAACAAAACTGGATTTTTTTGTCACTCTTACTTTCCTAACAAACCATCTTATCCCATGAGTTGCTTTTCTTAGCAAACTAGGAGTTACCAATACTTGTGACTGCTCAGACACCTCTCTGCTTCAGACATTTCTTGACATGTTCAGAAAAGAATCTGATGCAAGTAATGCACCAGCAGCCAGGGGGGGTTAAATATGGGCAGGAGTAACAGTGGAAACTCAACCCACCATGTCTCACTGGGCACTTGCCCAGTTTGGGCACAGGAGTTGACAGGAACTTCTTCCCTGTCCTGGAGTTGAAGATGCTGTACGACAGGCAGTGGGCCAGGTAGAACCTGCACAGGGGCATTCACCACCCTTTGTCCATGCTTTCACTGTTGCATCCTGCTAAGCTACTCTAACTTGCATTTTCTCTGGCTAGACATACGTTTTTGAGCATTTTCTATCAGCAACCCAGCAGCTTTGTTTGGGTGAAAAGTGTGCTGTAATTTTCCAGGCCAGCTGCAAAAGACCTCTTGGAAGAGGACTTCTGCAGATGGCCAAAGGAAGGGAAGACAAGGACATTTCACAGCTGAATTACCCTGTGGCTGACTATTTTTATGTTTTTTAGACCTAATTGTCTTCAAGGTGCCTCAGTCCTAATATGGGCATTATTTACTCTTTGAAATACAAAGAAAAGAAATTAATTTCATGGCTATAAAAGTTGGAAATAAAACCCAGAATTTGAACTTGCACCCTTCTTGGTTTTATTTGACAGTTTAAAAGAAGCAGGTACATGCTGTTGCATTCCAATAACATTTATCTCAAGGGCTGTAATCGATGCTTGATTTTGTTATGTTGATCATGTTGTATACCAGGTAGGCCTAAAAGCATCTGAAATCCGTGAGCTGTCTTTGGCATTGTGTATCTCATTTTTCTTTTCTGTCTTTCCAATTTGCTAAGTTTGCTGGAAATTTCATATAAAGACATGAACAATTCATGCATGCAGAACATATTGACTTCTGTTTTTCACTAACATTCATTGACCTTTTAGGTCAATAAATTTGAAATTGACTTAAGAAGTCAATATGCCTGATTTTAATTTAGATTAAATTTTAGTCTGATTCAGCACTCTGCTTCCCTTTTTACAAATAATTTTTTTTAAAAAAACCTTATAGCAATTTATTATTAAAATGTATGTCAACTAAGAACTTCTCCCTGTAGCTCTGGGAATCGTTGTCTGGAATATAATTTTATGCTGTGTTCCCAATGCACCATCTGGAAGTGATGTTCCAGCCTCCCAGTGTATACTCTGTCCCTCTCAACTGCTCCAACATCAATTGTAGAAAATGATACAGATAATTAAACAAAACCATGTGAATTTCAGGAGCAAATGTTTTCCATCACGTTGGAATTTCACCTTACATGAGCAAATTTTACTTAAATTACATTTCCTTCTGACATTATTAATTCCATCAAGGAAGCTTTGTGTAATATTAATTACAGATACCAATTATATTATTTCATCTTTCCTTTTCATTGAAGCTTCAATGAAAATTCATCAAGTGAAGGACATGATTATCATCATAATTTCTAAAATCACCTCAACTCCCTTACCACATACGCACAAAAAATGTTAATAGCATTGAGAGAGCATGTGAGTGCATGCATGTGAGAGTGTACTTGTCAAAATTTTGTGCACAATGTATCTGTCAGTACAAAGGAAGGGCGCATTTCCTCTGTTGCATTTTTGGTTTGCTGCCATGGGTGCTTTCCTTTGATAAAGTAATTTGGCTTGCATGTTCTTATGGAAATCTGTACAGTGGTATTAGCTTAAAGTTTTTGTGATTTTTTCAATCTGTCTGGTTCTTTAAAATGACATTACTATTGGTGAAAAGACATGCTGTCATTTTAAGTAGGTATATTCTGATCTTACGAAATTTTGACCATACAGTATCATCAGCTGTCACAACGTTACCTTAACTTCACTTACTATAATTGACTAAAAGAGCCTAATTGTTTTTTAGTGGGGGGGGGGAAAGCAATCGCAGAAATTATCAAACGGTATTTCAAACTTCAGGAATGAAGTAATAGGGGAAACAATAGGGTTTACTCTGAAAAAATATGTCACTATAAGATAGCTGCTGATAGCTGGCAGATTCTAATTTTAAAATTGGAACTTCAACAGCTCATAAATCTAGATATCATCCAACACATTTGGAGTACTAATTTGATGATTTAATAAAGGAAAACACTATAAATCATAAAGAAAATATCTTTGAGGAAGGATATGTAGTGTATGCAGAGACAGCATTTTGCACTGATTTTAAGTGTTAATACTTGCTTTTAGCATTGGCTTTGTGTGTATGATTTAGGCCATAGACCCAATCCTCTTCATTTTGAATTAAATCCCGTATATGCTTGTCTTTGCATTTAATGAGTAGAGCCAATTCCTATTTCTGCTCATGTAACCCTGGATATATTTTTTAGGGATTTGGAAGTAAGGACAGAAAAATTGTGTTGCACATGTGCCAACTTTGTCAGCATTTGTACCTTCCCATTCATAGCTGCCATGCTCTTGAAAATCACCTCTGTATTTACACAATGTACAATTGTGCACAGGCCATGAAACTGCTGTCACGTCCCTTGCCAATCCATGGTAATACTATCTTGTAGTTTCAAGTATCTGTACCTTTGCTTTGGCCTGCCCTTTCTTTGCTTGGTATTGGCATTGCTTTGTATTGTATTTGTGCAAT
Organism: Pomatostomus ruficeps; assembly: GCA_013400735.1. NCBI lineage: Eukaryota > Metazoa > Chordata > Aves > Passeriformes > Timaliidae > Pomatostomus > Pomatostomus ruficeps. The sequence continues at coordinate 82,736 of VYZT01056919.1, read as the reverse complement.
GTATTGGCACATAGTTGCTTTCAGCACTGAATAATTTCCTTTTACATCTTCCATTTTGAATATATATGGTTGGCTAGTTATTCTTTCTGTGGTATTGTTCCTTTTCACTTTCTGTTTGAAATTACGTGATAACTAGAACTGAGAAACAATCTTCAAAGGGAATCCATGTTATTATGAGAAATGTTACGGATTTTCCTTTTTTCTTCTAGGCATTGATTTTAAAGTAAAGCCAGTAGTGTTTAATGATACAAGAGTGAAACTTCAAATATGGTAAGTTTTAATTAGTAGCACAAAGGAAAGCCAACTAAATTGCATTATGACATGAAAAATCTCATTTACTATTAATTGTGTGTCTTCGTAATGTGTAGGTGCTCCTACTAGGTAATTTTAAAATTTGAATTTAGCCTAGGAGAGTACATTTTTTGCAGCAACTAATGTAAGTTAAAAAGAGGGTTGTCACTGAGTTGCTTTAACAATAAAACTTGCAGCATACAAACAAATGCAGATCTATGATCCATATGAAGTATATTTAATTGTATAGGAACATCAAGGAAAGTGACAAAGCTAGACGTTACATTTCATTACCCATGAAATGTATGTTCAAAAGGGTCACCAAGAGAAATTACTTTTGATAGATGGACTCTTAGGGAGCATACGTTATTTTTTGGTTTGGAAGTTTTTCTAAGGGTTATGTAGGGCTTCTAATAGCAGGCTCTCCAGGCATGTACTACTGCAGATTATCTCTATTTACCAGTGTGTAACTTCTCAAGGAGTAAATCTGTACATGAATTATCTGACTGGAATTGAATCTGCAGTTCTTCCATCTCAGGCTTTAATACAAAAGTATTTCAGGGTTGTTTACAGCTTTCTTAAGGCATAATTCATAGAATCATAGAATATGCTGAGTTGGAAGGGACCCATCAGGGTCACTGAGTCTGGCTTCTGGCCTTGCACAGGACACCAAGAATCCCACCATATGCCTGAGAGCATTGTCCAAATCCTTCTTGAAGCTCTGTCAGGCTTAGTGCTGTGACCACTTCCCTGGGGACCTTGTTCCACTTCCCAAACACCCTCTGGGTGAAAAACCTTTTCCTGATATCCAAGCTACCTGCCCCCAACTCAACTACAGGCCATGTCCTCAAGTCCTGTCACTGGTCATGAGAGTGAAGAGATCAGTGTCTGCCCCTCTGCTTCCACTTGTGAGGAAGTTGTNCATGAGAGTGAAGAGATCAGTGTCTGCCCCTCTGCTTCCACTTGTGAGGAAGTTGTAGACTGCAATGAGGTCTCCCTTCAGTCTCCTCTTCTCCAGGCTGAACAAACCAAGTGACCTCAGGTACTCCTTGTATGGCTTCCCCTATTCTCATGGCCCTCCTTAGGATGATCTCTAAGAGCTTAATGTCTTTTTTGCCTTGTGGTGCCCAAAACTGCCCCCAGCACTGAAGGTGAGGCTGCCCCAGTGCAGAGCAGAGTGGGACAATCCCTTCCCTTGCCCGGCTGGTAATGCTGGGCCTGATGCCCCCCAGGGCGGGGCTGGCCTTCCTGGCTGCCAGGGCACTGCTGACTCATGTTCAGCTTGCCATGGACCAGGACCTACAGCTCCCTTCCTGCAGCCCAGCTTTCCAGCATCTTATTCCCCAGTCCGTACACACAACCAGGATTACCCCGTCCCAGGTGCAGAATCTCGCTCTTGCCCTTGTTAAACTTCATGCAGTTGGTGATTCCCCAGTCCTCTGATTTGTCAAGGTCTCTCTGCACAGCCTCTCTGCTCTGGAGGGAGACAGCAGCTCCTCCCAATTTAGTATCTTTGGCACACTTAGTACCACTTTGAGTCCTGCACCCAAGTGGTTAAAGAAGATGTTGAAGAGAACTGGGCCGAGGATGGAGCCCTGTGGAACCCCACTAGTGGCTGGATGCCAGCCTGATGTCACCCCATTCCCTATGACCATTTGTGCCTCACCTGTGAGCCAGTTGCTCACTCATCACATAACACAGGTATCCAGCTGTGTTCTGGACATTTGGTCTGGAAGGTACTGTGAGAGGCAGTATCGAAAGCTTTGCTGAAGTTCAACGAGATCAGATCTCTTGGCTTTCCTAGACCAGCCAGGTGGGTTACCCTGTGGTTTGACAAGCAGGGCTTTTCCCTCATGAAGCTGTGCTGGCTGTGACTGATGACTGTGTTGTCCTCTAGGTGTTTTTCAGTATCTCCCAGAATAATATTTTTCACAATTTTACTGGGCACTGAAGTGAGACTGACAGACCTGTAGTCTCCAGGGTCTTGCCCTTCTTGTAAATTGTGGTGTTACTCAGCTTCCAGTCAGCTGGGACCTCTCCAGACTCCCAAGACTGCTCAAAAACAAAGAGAGGCTTTGTGATGACATCAGCCAACTTTTTGAGAATTCTCAGATTAATCCCATCAGGCCTCATAGATTTGTAGGGATCCAGCTGGAGGAGCAGATCCCACACAATTTCAGGGTCGACTGGGAGGTGATCATTCTTACAGTCATGATCCTTCAGCTCAGGGCACTGAGACCCCCTTGGTCTGTCATCCATGTTGAAGACAGAGGCAAAGAATGCTTTAAACACCTCTGCCTTGTCCATGTCGCTGATGGTGAGGTGACCATCCTCATCCTGTAATAGGCTGATGTTATTTCTACACTGCCTTTTGCCATTCATGTATTTGAAAAAACTCTCTTTATTGTCTCCCACATTTCTGGCAGCTTCAACACCAGTGTAGCTTTGGCCACACAAATTTTCTCCCTACAGTGGAAGACAGCATCTCTGTATTCCTCCCATGTCACTTGACTTTTCTTCCACTGAGCATGCACCTTCCTTATTCATCTTACTTCTCATCAGGTTTCACTTATGCCAGTGATACCAAGTCTCTGGGACTGGGCCAAAGCTGGGAGCTTGTCTTATTTGTTCCTCTTGCTTGGTGTTTTAGTGTAGAAACATTTCAGTTGTGGTGCTTCGTAGCCAACATCTCCTGAAACAGATCGAGGGATCCCATTTTTGTCCATGTCCTCAAGTTTTGGCACTATGTGTAGGAATCTCTGTGTCTGTGTATTTTATTACTTTTTCCCAAAACCTGTCTTCCATCTAAACCAGGTTGCTGTTTGTGTCACAGTTTACAAAGAGGTTGCTAGAATACGGGGATGTTATCTGACATCTGATTTTTTTTAATCACCTGAGTTATTTATATAAAGAAGGAATGGTGGGCTTGACATTACTCTCGGATTTCAGCCACTGGCTTGGCTTCCCTAGTAGGGCTGTATTATTCAGAATAAATTTCCAGTGTATTTCTTTTGCTGCTATATCTGGCACCCAGATTTTCTCTCATCTGTGTTTTTTCGTGTTCCTTTTGTGTTAGAGTACATAATTTAAAATTTGGACAATAGTCTTTAAAGTAAGCTTTCTTGGGGATTCTGCAGTTTCATCATCTCTCATTTGTTTATCTGTTTGTGTGTGTGTGATTTGTTGCAATTTCGTTCAGGGATACTGCTGGCCAGGAACGATTCCATACACTTAGTACCAGCTATTTCCGTGGTGCACAAGGCTTTGTTCTTGTATATGACATCACAAATCTGAAGAGTTTTCAAAGTATTACAATCTGGATGAACGACATACATGAGGTAAATATATCTGTCAGTGGTTGATCTCTCAATGAAGGTAATTAATGTGTCATTTTAAATGACTACATGAGATATATTCTTGTTCCTGTATGTTTCTAACCAAAATTGCTTTCATTTAATTCAGCACACAGTATGATAGTAGAATTACTGTCATCTGAAACTGGAACATGGTATATATTTAGACAAGCCCGTGGTGATGGAGGAATGTTTTCTGAAGTACTTCTGAAATATAACTTTCAATCCAGCTTTGTGCATGCTGAGTTGTGGTGCACTTGTCACTAGTGTGGCTATGTATAGATCAGTCTCCATGAGCTCATCCTGGGATTTTAATTAGATTCCATATCAAAATTCCATATCACAGCCAGTGATTTCCCTTTCCTAATTTCATTACTTCAGTGTAGCTACCTCATCCCAAGATCAAAGGAATTAAACATCTTCTTTGTCCTTGCTGGATATTCCTTGAGAGGATGGTTTCAAGAGGGAGGAAATGGGGTGGGAGGCTGTTTGGTTAGTTCAGCTGCTCGTGGTGTTGCAGCCAGAAATACGTGCTTTCATGTGACAGAGGAAGTGATTCAACAGCACATGACTGCCAGACAGGGTGTGTGTTCCCACTGGAGCTTGTTAGAGCCCTCTGTGGTTCACTCTGACTTCCTAATGTGGTAGAAAACTGACACAGCAAAAGAAGTTAGGTGGGTTTTCTGCTCTATCAGTGAGTTTAAGAGGCTCACAGAAAGGTCTGACACATACTGGAGTTTGAGCAAGGTAAACAGGTAGGAGTAGGAAGGCCAGAAGAAGAATTTGTGGGAACAATGTGAAGGGAGGGAGGAGTGGGCAAGCCCTTAGACATGAAATCATTTCTGTAACCCTATATTCCAAGTCTTTTTTGCTAGGTCTCTCTTGATGTGTTCTCTATTAGATAGAGGCAAGGCAGTTTTAGAATAGAATAGTTCAGCTGTAAAGGACCTTCAGTGATCATCTAGTCCAGCTGCCTGACCACTTAAGCACTGACTAAAAGTTAAATTGTGTTATTAAGAGCATTGTCCAGGTGCCTCTTTATTTGGCTTGGAGAATCGACCATCTCCCTAGGAAGCCTGTTCCAGTGTTTGACCACCCTCTCAGGAAAGAAAGGCTTCCCAATGCCCAGTCTGGATCTCCCTGGCACAACTTTGAGCCATTCCCATGTGTCCTGTCTCTTGATACCAGGGAAAAAGAGATCAGTATTGTTCTCTCTGCTTCCCCTCCTCGAGGGCTGTAGGGAGCAGCGAGTTTGCCCCTCAGCAGCAGCTCAGCAGTTTGTAGTTAGCATGCTTGTGGAAGTTAGGGTAAGAATCCAAGCAAGCTACTGCTCTTCATTGATTAAAATCAAGTAAACTTTCAGGAAGGTTTTTAACACTCTTGTGATTTGGTAGGAATAGGACATGATGGATGGGAGAGTTCATCTTGGGAAAGGGGGCTTGAAATAAAACCATCAAATGCATTATTTTTTCTCTTCACCGCTTCAGTATACAGCTGAGTTAATGAACTACACATGATCATATATCCAGTAATATATACATGGGATATCTTCTACCCTTGGTAAAACATTACATTCACATTATCTCATTGTTAAAAACATTACTCTGGTGACCTAGTACATCATTATTCTTGACCTTAGAACCATCTTAAAAGTCTTAGTGGTAGTAGAGCCTAACTTCAGTAATGTGTTACAAAGGAGATTCATGACAAAATATTCTTATTGGCAGTAGAGCCTAACTTCAGTAATGTGTTACAAAGGAGATTCATGACACAATATTCTTATTGGCTTGTCTGCACACACTTTAAACTAACACTTCTGTTTTGTTATTTTGTTAAGAAAAGCATTTGCCCTTCTTCTGTTGGCCAAACAAAAGTCACAGCTAGATGTGCCACTGGTTATACGGTTTCATGGTTAAAAAAGATTTAGCTCAGCAAACAGTATGATAGCAGGTTTACTGTTACCTGGATCTGAAAATGTAGATTATCTGCATATATCTATCTATATCTATCTATCTATCTATCTATCTATCTATCTGTCTATCTATCTATTTATATTTTGACATAAAATACTGGTCTGTCTTCACACTGGCTCCAAAGGGGTCATTTTGTCTTGTCTTTAATTAGATCAACATTGATTCAGTGGGCTACAGTGCACAACTATAAACACCAAGAAGGTATCAGGGCTGTATGGCTGTGGTGGAGGCAAGGATGGGAGTAGTTCCTTTGGCCACCATGCAGGCTTAGATGTGCTTTAGTCAATCAGGAAATGACACCTGCACAAGCCTGCTCTGTGTTCGTGACATTTAAAAGCTTTCGTGTAAATGTACTCAAGCTATTAATACTTAGACTTTTTAATCTTAACCCCTGAAGGTACTTCGCTAGTTTAAAGTTTAAAAAATGGAAAAATACTCTATCTAAAACAATTTCTAGGAATGTAAATGGCATGATTGATTGTACCAATCTCAAAACTAGCAATTAGTGTTGTAATAGAGCTAGATAGTAATAAAAATTTTAATTTAGTCCTAGTGGGATATCAATTTCTGAAGTGTCTTGGTGAAAATATATGGGGCCATTCATTGCAAAAGAAATGTTTTTAAGCAATAACTGTTAAAACACAGGGCATTTCATGAAAATTAATTACTTCCTGGAGGTCGGTGACATTCCTTGCATTTGCTTTGGTCTGTGACTGCAAACCAGTATTTAATTCCCCACAAATGCCCAGAATCAAAGTGACTGTTGCTACAGCACCATTTAAAATATGCAAGCATAGAAAAAATAAATAAGTTTTAAAAAGGGAAACAGAGAGAATACAGGTTTCACTGAATACCAGACTAACAGGTAATGTAAAGCTTGCACCTGAACCAGTCAAACAGGAATTTTTGAGGCAATTCAGTTATTACATTATGCTCTCATTTTTTGGTTCTTTGCACATAAAGATTTTAAACAGAATTTTTTTAAAAAATCTGTTCAGTGTGCTAAGCCATTTTTGCAACAGTTGAAAATGACAATCCAAGCAAGTTAGCATGCTTAAAAACTCTCATTGATTTTATTAAAACTGGCCAGTCAATGCAATTACAATCAGATTACCAGTAACGTTCTCACTATATTTCAGTTATTTAAAGTGTGGAATACAGCAGCTTTACTATTAAAAATGAATAATTGTCCAAGGAAGTTCAAGACATAACTATGATGCCATATCTGTATTGCTGTAAAATTTGAATTCAGAACCAGAAGAAACTAAATAACATGACTGTACTTTCTAAGAGCTTACTAAAAAAATATACTCACTCACATATTAATATCTTAGGACATTATTGGCAAGTCCAGTATAGGGATATTGGATTTGTAATGCATTCATTAGGAGCATGATAATTGCAGGAAGATAACTTTAGAACCTGAAACCATTCTTTTCTTTGTAGGATTTCAGGTTATGTCCAATTTGTTAAAGTGTTTCTCTTGTCTGCTGCCATGGCTTTTAGGTACTGTATGCACCTGTTCTGAAATGCTGTTTGGCCTTTGAAAATTGAATAAATATAAGCAGCCGTGTACCAAATCCATTTGCAGAAAACAATTTTTTCCAGGATGTTTTGAACAAGATTCCAACTAACATTGGCAAAAAGTTCCTCACAATAGACTGTTCAAATGCTCAAATAGATGCCCAGAGAGGATCACTTAAAGGAGACACTTAAAACTCCATTCAGCAGGGCCTTGAGCAGCCTTACCTAATTTTGAAGTTGGCCCATCCTCGAGCAGGGGATTAGACCAGCTGACTTCCAGAAGTCCTTGCCAACCTAAATCACTCCATTATTCACATGTGGCATCTGGGTCTCCGAAAACTGTTGACATAGATGGTAGGTCCTAGTTTACTTCAAAATCCCTTGGACTGGTTTTAATTGTGCCACTCTCGTGGTGTGGCCATGAAGGTGGCATTACCATCTCCTAACAATTATCTTTGTGATGGAAATTATCTGCCATCACAGAATTTTCTGCATGGGGAAGATAAATTTCTCTTCTCATGCAAGTTTTGGTGACAGTAGTTTAGTGTGCTTGGAATACATTAACCTTCTCTTTGTCCTACCTGAAGAAGTGACCCCTCAACCAGGATATGAACTGTATGGATTGCTGAGTTGCTGCCATTTCTGCATAGTGCCCTTTTTGGGTTTGGTTCTTCTGGTGCATTTGGGAGACTGGGCTGTCTTTCAGTGTTTCTGCATCATACTTAAATAAAAGCAGCACAGCAAACTGCTTTACAAATGTAAATTAGTTTGACTTGAAACTCTTCTGAGTATTTCTTCCTCTGGTGGGAAAGCTTGATGTCAAAAGATTGAATTGTCCCAGTTCATAGACAGTTTTGTCATTATGGCTCTGATTAGAAATTAAAATTCTTGTTCTTGTCATTTTACTAAATTTGTTTATCTGTACTCCTAGGTTGGTTTGGGGATAAATTGGTTTGTATCTACTGCATTCTAAATTTGCTAATAGACAAATAAATTTTATCATTCATTTATTTCCACTGAAGTCCTGGAAACCAGGCATTTGTAACTGAGGTCATAAGGTGGCACTTAGAAAAATATGTGGAAAGAGACATGTTTGGCAATCAATCCTAATGTGATCACTCCCATGTGATGCTTTCAAAGAGACTCTGAGGACAATCTGTTCCGAACAAATTGTTCTTCAATATTACAAAGGATAGGTTCCTAGTGTCATTGTCTAGTGAGTAAGAAGAAGCTTTCCAGTTTTATGGCCTTCTCCAGCTCTGCCTTCATCTTAATATTAGACCATGTACATCTTCTTCAGATGTGAAAAACTATATTAATGTTACATCTTTTCCTCAAATACTATTTAAATATTCCCATAGTGAGGTTCTCAGTTTCACTGTTTGAACATACAAACAAACTTCTCTTGCCTTTTCAAACTGTAATTAATGAGTATCAAAATCATGTAGCCCTTCTCAGCGACACCCTGGAGGTGTGGGGAAGGGACAAGGTGGTGTTCTGGAAGATGTATCCCTGGATTGATAGCTTTATACAAGGAGTCTGGGTGAGCTCATAATCATCATGGTCATGGTCAGTTTGCTGCAGGGGAGGTTGGGATCATTCATGGTAGGTCTGTGTTCACCATTTGAGAAGTGAAGGCATAGTTTCTTCCAATAACCTGTAAGTGCAGATGTGGTGTAGTTCTCTTATAGGAAGGGTGTCTGCTACTTTTCATATTCACATAAATTCATAGCACTTCTGGAAAATAAAAACTGCAGAAAAAAAAAAGACCTAACATCTGAAAAAAACCTCACCTAAATCCCCAAACAAATTATATACAAAAGGGATGAACAAGGTACTTCTGCTTTCGCATTTTTGATTTCTGTTAATAGCCTGGAAGTTAGGTTGTGTGTTTCCCTGGCTAGGTGGACATTCAGAAGCAGGATGAAGGGTATGGGTGGGTGACCCCTCTCAGCAGTGTGCTACAGAGACTGTGGTACTGTGATGTGAGTGTCCAGTGTTCTGAGTCCAGGATGTGGCACCGCTGAGTTTAAGGCTCTGCGGGCTCTGCTCCCTCCCGTGGCCACTGCTCAAAGCAGCCTGGCTCCTGCTGCTGCCAGATCCAGCTGCCTGGGAGCCCAGTGGAAGAAAAACCCTTCTGCCAAAACCTGGTGGCTCCAAGCTGTGCCAAACACTTGAGGAAACTTGGTCAGTCTCAGTAAATCTCTTGGCTCCAGAGAGATTACATTTTTTCAGAGATATACAGTGCTGATGTTTTCCTTTTCAAAATACAATAGTGTAGGTATTCTCCAGGTTCAGATTAAATTTACTTTAACCTTCAGTAAAATGTGAACTTTGAGATGTTAAAACCCAAAGAAAAACTGAGAGAGTGAACCAAAAATTGGCATTTTTGAGATACCAGAGCAAAACTTATATGGAAAAAAAATTCTTTTTGCCATGATGAAATTGATGAAATTTTTAATAGTACTTCTCCATAATATGGGGGGGAAAATGTTTCCTGAGTCTATGAGCTTACTCAGTGCTGACTTGCATAATAGAATTTTAACAACTGTAAAATAACCATCATCTTTTTAGCTATAGATTTTGCATTTGAAAAGCTTATTTCTGAGTTATAAATAACAGAGTATGAAAATACACAGTGAGCTTTTGGAAGCACTGAAAAGCCATATTTTTGGCCAATTCAAATCAATGTACCTGTGCAGTTTTTATGCCAGCTAAGCACACAGTAAAACTTCTGCCTAATTGTATTGACTTAGTTTTTTAAGACTTCATACATAATCAGTTTTCAGAATTTAAAATGGGTATCATTTTGACTTACAATCTTCAGTTTTCTAAATGCAAGAAACTGCAAGATACCGTCTTTAAAAAAGGAGAAGTGTAAGTGCCTTGGTGGAAGATCCAGACAGAGTGAAAATACATTAATACTTTATATTGATGTAGAAATAGTAGTTATTTGCAGACATAAATACTTCGTGATAGGTAGTACTGATAACTACTTGCTGAAGGGCCTGGTACCTCAGACCTCATTTAAATTTTGTTATTGTTTGAAGTTGTTTAGAAAGACCATTCCTACTGCAAAAATTTGTGCTGTTTATACAGAAATTAAGTTACAGAATTAATTCAGGGAGTTTGTACGTGCAGTATGCAAGTATTTCCCTTTAAACTTTAACTTTAGAGTGAAATCAAATGTCACTCGTAAAACGTTCATCAACCTTTAGTCTTCTTCCAAATTAAAAGTTAATTATATAATGAGATTAAATTGTCGATTTACCTTATTTTGGAACTGATGTATGTGATTTCATGTAGGAGAGCCACTGATCTTAATGAGTGAAGCTTCACTGCGTTCTGAAACAGTCAACCAACATTTTGGTCTATTAACCCAGGATAGATGAATTCATTATTTTAGGCCTGTACTTCGTACTCTTATGAAGTTTACTTCATTTTCATACTACATTATCTTGAACATAAACTCTGAGTAGGAAATAAGTCTAGCTGACTCTAAGAGGAGAATTGATTAAAAAAAAAATAATGTTCCTTAATATTAAATTCTGCCTACTGATGAAGTCTTCATATTGTTGTAAAAGTAGAAACAGACTAAAAATAGTGTTCTCTCATGCTTTAATGAATAGAGGTTTCTCTCTGTACGATTGTGATGGATTTTGTCATATGGCAAAGTTAGAAAAGTTAAGGATTTGACAGAGATCAGAGACTTCATCAAAGTCCCTGTAGAGAGATCTGCAGCCTGAGACCAGGCTTTTTGAGTCATCTGGGAAGCTGTGGGAACCTGTACCTCCAGAATAAAAACCATGGAATCAGACCACATTAGCTTCAATTGTTTGTAGATTGAGACCCTCCATTTCCTCCATTTAAGCACCAAAAGTGGTTTTAAATATTATGATTTTCACAATGAATGTCAGTTTTCAAATTCCACATGCTGTTGCAGAACTATTCCCTTTCCTTGTTATTATTCTAGTCACGTATAGTTACAAAGGATTATCTTAAAATAACTCTGATGTAAAAAACCCTGTGCATTTCCAAGTCATCATTCATGTGAGTGGATTAGAGGAACAGAGATGGAGACAAGGTCAAAAAGGTAGATTTTTCTTCTTTTTGGAATCAATGAGGTTTTTAAATTTTACTTCATTAAAAATATATTGCCTTCTTCCTAGTATCTTGGAATAATCAGACTTTTATGTTGAGTTTGAACACTCTGAAAGTAATTTTACTGTCTGTGTGCAAATGTGAAGCACAGAGAAGTGCTCTTTCAGGTGCAGCAATTTCCTTCCCTTTTACTTGTGAGTGCTGGATGTAGAAGAGTCATATGCTAATCCATGAATGTATTACTTTAAGGAGGGCAGTGTCTGTGAATTCAGGGCATTTCCAGTCACTTTAAAGCTTCAAGATGGAGCATTCATCAGAAGATGGTGCCCATGCACCATATACTTTATATCTTACAAAAGGGGTTGGAAATTATACGTGGCACTTCTAAGTAGCTTTTTTCTGCTCTTTGCAATCTTGCTGTTTTCCTCCAAATCCCAGTAACTGGTGGAAAATATTTGCACATGTGAAGGTCAAGACAGAATTTAGCCTTTACTTTCAAGGAAATGGAGTGGTGAAGGTTAGCGTGAGCTGAAGGTGAAGGGCTCTTGTTGTGTGCTTTTTTCTTACTTGACACTTATTAATGCTGGTTCTCTTTTAGAAAGCAGGTGATGAAGTGGACGTAATACTGTTGGGCAACAAGTGTGATAAGGAGTCAGAACGGGTAGTTCCAAAACAGAAAGGAGAAAAGGTATCTTTGGTACTTTCTTTGGGTCCTCCTGAGTGTCTTTAGTATGTGACTGCAAGCTGTTAAACTGAAAATGGTAAAAAGCTCCTGAATTCCAAAAATTCTGTTAGGACTTGCTCTAGAAGAACAGTTGTGGAGTTCTGGAATGTTAGAAGTACATTAAGTAATTCCTAGCTGATCTCTTTAGAATGCTGATCTTTCTTTTAAAGGTTAAAATGTACTTTAAAAGTTTTAGGTGCTACAGTAGAAATCTTACATAGAATCTGCATTTTCAGAGTACTGTTGTAATGTGGAATATTAAAATGTAATACATTCGGCATAATTTTTCTGATACCACCCATCACTGATATTTTTGCTGCAGTCTGACTATAAAGAACTATTCTGGCAGCCTGTGCAAAGTGATCTGCATTTTGTGTGAATAGCTGTAAATAAGACTGGACAGATGCTGAACATCCAACTCCCCATAACTGTGTATGTGACCTATAGCTGAGACTACAGTAGAGTTAATAGTTGCTGACCGTGGATAGGGGAAGAACTTACTAAGTGGGGAGTGCTGTTTTAAAGGGAATGGCAAATGTCTCTCACTGAGAGCCAGTGAGGAAATTTAGAAGCCATGCTATGACAGAAGAAATTGGGATAATAACTAAATATTGCAGGAGAGCGTGTCCTATATATCAGTAAGTTTCGCTACTGCAAACTGTATGCGTCTGTTCTCTGGAACTTGGAATTAGCCCTCCTGTTTTGCTTTCAGGCATGGTGAGTCAGGCAGGATGTCTCATGTTTAAAGAAAAACACACTGATAGCTGCTTGCCAGTTATATAATCCCAGATTAGGGAACTTTAAAAGAACAATATCACCTTTTGGACAGCATTACTCTCCTGAAAGTTCATAGTTCACATGCAAGATGCTTTCAGTGTTAACGTACCCTATCTGTATACAAGGAGTAAGATTGCTGAAAAATACATGTTTGTATTCTCACACAAAGGATGCACTGTCAGAAACCTAGAGAGTGACTGGATGCATGTGCACAAGAGGGCAGTAGTAGGGTTTTGTGTAGGGTATTAACCATGACACTTTCTGACTTCTGGGTTCTTAACCATGCAAAATTGCTCTTAATGTAGTATTTTTCTTTTCAGAAACAAATCATTACCTCCTCCCCAGTGAGTCTGCTCTCTAGATTTCCCCTGTGTTTTGAGGCAGCTCTTCGGTTATACTATTTCTTCTTTTAACATGATTTACAAGTGCTAAAGGATCTGACTGAGTGTGCTGGAGAAAGATTCCATTAGCAGAGACAGAGACAGTAATTGTACACTCATTCTATAGAAGAAAATATCCTTAAGAGGGGAAAACAGTTCGATTCTTTGACAAATAATAATTTGTCGTTACATATTTCATATTACCCTGATAGTATGAGCTTTAAGTGTTGTTCTGTTCAGTCTCTTGCACAGAAGAACTCTAAATTCCCTGGGAATCTCATCATCTATATTGGCATTTCTGTAAAAATCTGTTATGAGTGGCTGTCGTATTCATTTCAATTTAATGCTGAGAAATTTTTTTGTTGTTTCTTTTTGTACAAAATCATGTAATAATTCATTTTGTACAAACTTACGTAATTTGGTCACTCAGAAATTGAGATATTTAATTTTAACACCGCGAAGTATAATTTTCTTTATTAATTCCTTCTTATTCACTTAGACAAAAGTTTTAACTCAACCTTCTTGGGCTCCTCCATTCACCCCCCAATATCATTATTTTTTTCATTGGAAGATTAAAACATTGAAGGTTATATGACTTGGTAGAATGTGGCTGTTTTTTCTATTAGCAAATCTTTCTAAAAAGCCAAGCAAAGTTTTCTTCCTTTTTTTTTTGCTTTTGCTGTCTTCATAGCTGAAGGTAATTTATAGTTTCAAAGCTGAATTTTTACATGTAATACAACTCAGTTTAGGAATATTTCAGACATATTCCTTTGATTCAACACTAAGAAATCATACCAGCACTTTGCTAGGAAGTAGTTACGAGCTTATTTCACACAAGTTCTCCAAACTATTATCAAGGATATTATAAAATATCATTTCCCAGTAACATAATCCCCACAGGTTTGTAAATGTATTTAGGTATTTTATTCATGGGTCTATTCAAGATGCTCCCAAAGGAAAAAAAATAGTGCTTTGAATATGTTTTTCTATTGTCTTTAGGAGAGGGAGTAGCCAAATATGTCTTCATAGTTTTGACTGCTTTGCCACTGGACCAGTGGGGTTTTTTTCATTAAGCTGCATTTTTGGAGGACTTGCTTGCCACAGAATTTAGCAGTGTGCAGGGTAGAAGGAAAAAATACATACATTAACCTTCTTTGACCAATATTGTGCACATATAGAGAAAAAAGGGGTGCATTGATAGATGTAGTAGGCAATGTAGTAATATCATACAGAGAAAGCTGAAGTACTCAAGTTGGGTTTTTTTGTTTTATTTCGTTTAATTTTTCTTTTCTTTGGTCTTCACAAATAGAGCTTGCTCCGAGACCTCTGCAGGTACTGGCATGGTTTGGGAAGGAGCCGGTCAGCCAGCAGTGGGAAGGAAAGTTTTGGATTAGAAATTGTTTAGAAAAGTTGGATGCACCCGTAGACATGATGAAGTTCACCCAGTTGTGCTGAAAGAGCTGATCATTGTGATTTGAGCCACTGTCAGTCAACTCTGAAAAACCATGGTGGTTGGGAGAGATCCCTTTTGACTAGAAAGCTGCCAGCGTGATGTGTATCTTTTAAAAAAGGGCAAGGAAGAAGGTTCAGGTTCAGGGAACAATAGGCAGGTAGCCTTGCCTCAGTCACATCATTCAACATCTTCATTGGTGATCTGGCTGATGATAGAAGGAGATTTGCATGTGATGTGAGATTAAGGGGTGTGACTGGCACACCACATGGGAGAACACTAATTCTATGGGACCTTGATAAACTTGGGAGCTGTGTAGCACTCCTCAGGCTGGCCTACTAGGCCGAGAAGGCCCCAAGGAGAGCCACACAAGGAACCACACAGAGACAGCAGCCGGAGAGGGCAGAAAGAGAGAGGGCAGAACCCTCTGACTTTTATTTATATGTTTTCACACATCACCATGGATTGGAGGTAGAAATCACCACTTCTTAAGTCTAGTTGGTCAAAGTATTTGTCAATCATATTTCTCTACCTAGTATACTGGAATTCACAAACATAGATTCAGTTTAGGAAAGCATAGATAATTACTAAGAGAACCATGGCCATGTTTACAGAAAAAGGTTCTAAGAAAAATGTTACAGAAAGAAAAAACACTGAAACACTGCAAAGTCAAGGCAACAGAGCTGGGCCAGCAGAAACATCGTGGAATTCATGAAGTGCAAAGATTTGCACCTGTGATGGAATAATCCAAGGTATGAGTCACTGCTGTGCTTCGAAAGACTGATGAGTTACAACGAACAGCAGCTTGAATATCAGTCAGCAGTGTTCCCTCAAGGCTTAAGAGGTGCTGAGCTACCTTAGAAGGATAATGGATGGTAGATCTGGGGAGATTATTACCCCCCCC
>VYZT01056919.1:0-67230 GCA_013400735.1 Pomatostomus ruficeps | reverse complement strand
CCCCCCCCCCGTACTTAGTGCTGGCAAGGCCACATGGAATACTGTGTCCAGCTTTGGCTCTCCCATTTCAAGAAGGGTGTTGAGAAACTGCAGCTGGTCCAGCAGACAGGTACAAAGGTGACTGAGGTCTAGCACTTGTATTCCATGAGGAGAGGCAGCTGGGTAAAGAGCAGGCTAAGGAGCAGTTACTGGTCTGCAGCAACTGAAGTGGCACTAAAGCAATGACAGACTCTTCTCTGTAGAGACAGACTATAAACCGAGGGGCAGCAGACACAAGTCCTGGCTTTGGAGTTGAGGAGAACCAGCTGTACTAGAAGGGTGGTGTAGCCATGGAAGAGGGTCCCATAAATGCTACAGAATCTCTATCACTGGTAGATTTCAAGATTTTTGTAGGCAAAGCCACGGCTGACCCAATAGTGTGTGGACAGTAGCCTCATTTCAAGTGGGGTTCTCTTTCAAAATAATTTCTGTGATTCCATGATTAAAAGGGTTGGTTTGTGTTCATCAGAGTTTGTACATAGGTAACCTCTAGGAACCTGTTACATGATACAAGGAAGGAAAAGGGCTATTTAAGAGTAGTTTCTCTGTACTTTCATAATCAGCAAACCAGTTTTCTCTACTTTATTAGCCTGGTATTTTTTTATTGCTTCTGTTTTTCCTTGTGAGCCATTATGCATCCTTGTTTTGTACTGGCAATAGTTGAATGATCTTAACTTTCTGTAACAAGTTGCTGTAATACCAAAAACAGTTCACAGCAGTCCACTGAGTTTCAAAGTCCCTTATGAAGTGGCCTCTGTCTAAAGAATCAGTTAGATCTTACCTTTATTTTCAGAATTACATTTTCTTGTAGCATTTTGGAATGGAAACCATTTTGCTTACTTTTTTTTTTAACCTTTAATATAATCTTTATTATACCTTGACTAAACCTTTGAAGTCTGATTATTGTATCTGCATCTTCATGCTTGATTTTAGAATTTTTGTCAAGCGCTGATTAGTTGCTTCTAGACCTCACTGAAATCAACAGAAGTTACCAACATTAGACTTTTTATCCTAATGGAGAGTCTTCCAAATAAATAATTAAGTGGTCAGTAATTATAGCATTTTCTATACATTATAAGCAGTGGGGTATTTTCTTTGCCTGGGATTATCTTCTCCAGGTATATTCCAAGAAGGGATCCATTGCAATGGGAATAATTGCAATGGGAATAGAATCTCCCACTATGTTTGTTTTTGGCATATTTATTCCCATTTTGGCCCTCTCCCATGTGAGGCAATGATGCAACAGTGTTGTTTTTTTTTTCTTTTTCTCCATGTATTTAACTGTATAAAGTAGAAAAAATTTAGGACCTTAAAAAACTATTACTTTCATTGTGTTGGGGTTTTTTTCTTCATGCCAACAGAACTCAAAGCTATCTGTAATGGAAATACACTGGAAACGAGACAACAGGAGTAAATTAAATAAAACCAACCAGTGTAAAGTCTATGCTGCCCTTCTAAATATTTTCTCTCCTTGCCTTTTACCATAACATATTTTTGCATGTGTTTTCTTTGCTTGCCTGTTATCTCTGTGCTTCTCTCTGTCTACCATAAAGGAACATCTCTTTTTTATATTTCATCATGCCACTTTTTTCCAACAGTTTATGTCGTATTTTTATCTGCAGGCACTCCATTAGTTTCCTCTAAATAATTACTTAGGAGACAGTTCATTTTCCAAATAAATCAAAACACTGAGAACAGACCAACTGGAGTTTATTCTTGTTATTTACAAATAAAGATAGGTTAAAAAAGCTGTTTTGAAAATGCAAAAATTTAAGAAGAATGTTTTACAAGTTACCTGAAATTTATAAACTGAGGATGAATATAGAGTATTTTACTGAGCAGTCATGTACTTAATTAGTGTTTTTATAGCTTGTTAGAAGCAGTCAGAACACCTCCATATGTCTTGCTTACTCGTATTAGGAACTGATTTTTTTCCTGAAGAATGTTCATCCCATTTCCTACATTTGTTTTTCAGCTTGCTTGGGAATATGGAATGCCATTTTTTGAGACCAGTGCTAAAGAAAATGTGAACATTGAGCACGCATTCTCAGTCTTGACTAAGGAAATCCTGGAAAAGGTAGGCTTCTTTTCTAAGTAGAAAGAAAATGGGAGAGTTTAATTGACAGGTTTGATAAACAAGGTTGTAAATACAGAACAATTTTAGCAGAGCATAACCAATGCTGTTTTGCATTAGAGAGTTAATATTTTGGGGGGGATCCTGTAGCTGCGGGCATAACAGAGCAGGAACAGGGGGGAGAAGAATCGTGGGAGAAGAGAAGAACAGAAACAGCGAGCAGGTACAATACAGTTCAGAGTGAAAGTGAAAATTCAGGAAAACTGCATTTATGACTTTATTTCCTGTGCGTTTCTTTGAGGGAGTGATTAACAGCTCTAGAGTTCCACTTCTGTGCCAGGAAGATTCCTTTTTCCTCTAGGTTTCTGCAGTCTGCACACAGTGAAGATGCTGCATGATGATGGAATAAGTGGAGCTTTTATATTGACCAATCAAATGTTTTATCCAAGGTTCATAGCTGTTTGTTTGGCTGATTTACACTAGTGCCTTTGAAGTTATCAGGGCCTAAAGATTTGAATTAATTAGTAGTAGAATCAATATTGTAGCTGTCAGAGTCAGCATCTCTAACTTGAGTGTGTTAGCTTAAACGTCCTTACTCCTCAAAGTTGCAGGATTTTTTGTAGGATTGAATTATTGTTCATCAGCTCTGAAAATGTTTTGCATTGCAATTTATTTTTAGACAGTAGAATATTATTTTAGACATTAATAGATGTTCTTCATGCAATGCATTATCACTGCCATTCATCACCAATATTAGTTACACAAAACTAACCTTTCACTCTGAATACTTTTGAAGTCATAATGAAGATAAATGAGCAAAATTACTGACAAAGTCACAAGTAGCAGTATTTTGATTAAGTAGCCATAGGGGATGATCAGAATAATAGCTCAGGGTTGGACTGCTTCTAAATCGGGGTCCTGTCATACTATATAGTAACACAAGCTGTAGTTGGTTATTTAGGGGGAGGAAAAAAAAGGCAAAAAAATCTTTTGGTTACTCTAACATGGAAATGAACCTCAGCTACTGAACAGTCAAATACTCTTTAGATCAGGAGAATAATGGTAGACCCTTGAGTTACTGAGCTTGTTGGAAAAAAACTCTCAAGTAAGATAACTCTGATTTTGTTGTAAATGAAAAAGACATTGTCTACTGTAAATAGAGAATATATTGTTAGTATGAAACATGAAAACAGCAAAACAATAGCTATGATCGTAACTGCTGCAAAGACAAATATGTGTGAAGTTGGCATTTCTGCAGAGTGATTTGGATGATATCTAAGAGAATTCTCTGCACGTGCAGAAGTGATGTTCGGGTATTTTTCACATTAAGATTGCCTGCACTTATTTTACTGTAAGTGATACTTCAGTATTCCTACTCACTTCCATGAAAATTCTTGGGTTTTGTAGTGTAGACATGGCAAAAAAAATCATACCACGTTGAACATGTTATACTGCTGCTTGGTTTTAATTAGAACTGCTTTGAACAGTTGTATGCTCTGCATGTATGTGTGTTTGGAAAATGGGCCCATGAGAATTTGTCTGTAGTAATGTTTCACCATAGCTAAAAATATTTGGAATCCTGATGAGGCATCATGTACCATTAATTTGGTGTATAATTTGCCATTTTTAATAAAGTGCATTTGCTGATTTAAACAAGAAACCCTTTAGCCCAATTGGTTTTACCACTGGCCTGATTTTTTTTTCCACTGCCACAGTTTGCAGTGGGAAAAAAAAATCTACTATACGGTTTCATCATGGTTTTCAGGTTCGACAAAATAATTTGCCTGTTCACAAAACTGTGAAATCTGAATGTAGTACTTGAATTTAAACTTCCTCTAACTGATGAAATTTGGAGAAGGGAAGATGCAGTAGTAAGTGTGACTAGTAGCTGTGAAAAATGACATGATAGATGCCCATCTGAGATCATTTCAGTCATATATCTGTTTTGTAGTGGTGAAATATGTATTTGCTGATTGTAAAAAGGAGATACAGCTTTGCATAGTGTTTTGGCCCAAGGCACCTCTGTCTGGAGATATCGGGCCTCCCTGCCTCCTCTGCAATAGGACCACCTGTCCCAGGCTGATGAGATGCTTCAGTGGAAGCACGTCATTGCTTTCCCAATCCCACAGAAGAAAGGAACTCCCCAGAACAGTCTCTTATGGCCATGGGTTTGGGAAGTGCATGAAACTTATTCAGAGGTAAGATAAATAGGGAGGGCAGGCTGGCAGGCAGTAGACCATTGAAGTAGACTGTATTAACATGAGGAAATCTAGGATTTTTAATCTTGCTTGCCATCTACTGTGGAAATTCTTTAGTAACTTAATCTACACAATACACTTCTACAGATGGGGAAGATCGATGTCCAGAGTTATAGAGCTCATACACAAGTACTAAGCTTCCTGATTCTTTTGAAATTTAGAACAAGTTGTGGTGCTGTGGTGGATTGCAGGAAAAAAAAAAAACCCTTTAAAAAGTTTCAGACATTTAAACAAAACAAAACAGAAAAGGACAAGTATTTTGGTGTATTGTCACTATTTTGTGCTGCATTTTCCCATCTCTTCTTTTGCAGTTTGTCTTGTAGTGGGCTTAGGAGAGAGAGACTTCTGTATCCCAGCAATCTGGATCCCTAAAGTGCTACTTGACCTTTCAGACACTTTCCATCTCGGCCATTCTGTGCTGGATCAAGGGTTCTGCAGCTCCAATTTACATGGGCAATCTCATTAAAACCATCAGATGTTTGTTGGACAGCTTACATTGGTAACAGTTAAGGAGTCATGCCATAGTTCTGAGAACTCACAATTTTCAAACCAATCAGTTAATAATAACTGAATGCAGTACTTGAGTTTTAACTTCCTCTGACCGATGGATTTTTAGAGAAGGGCAATAATAACTGATTTGATTGTATTTGAAAGGCTACAGTGGAAATAAATGTTGATGACACAAATTATTCCAGGAGTTTGCTTAGACGTGTTGACAAATAACAATATTTTATTGATTCACAATTCTTATGAATCTCAGATATGCTTAAACCTGTTCATTAATAGATGACAGCTGCTCTTTGACAATGCTTCTGGTTTCCAGTGAACTATTTGTACTTATGAGTCAGTCCTCTAAAAACAACCAAAACCAAAAAAATACCACCCAGAATGCAGTTAGCATTTGCTCTTTTGTGTTCTTTGGTTTCATGCCTGACAAGCAGTAGTGTTCTCAAGTAGGTTTTTAAAAAAATATTACAAGCCTTTGTATATGTCCTTGTGAGTGTGATTGTTGGTATTTTTCTAAACTAGGATCAGGAGAGAAACTCCGGGAAGAAAAAGGAAAAAAAAAGGAAGTTATCACCTTTTTCTGAAAACTGCAATAAAACGAATCCAAACTTATGTTCTGCCTACCTCCCAAGAGTAATTGACTACTAAGGTTATTTTAATCATATTAAATAAACATATGTCTGCTGAGTGAGAACAGTGAAAATCCATTTAAGACCTTGCCCTGTGCTGTTGAGAGTAACATTTAATGTTTAACAGCTGGATATCATTTGAGTTGAACATTCAGAAGTAGCAGGCCTCAATTTTGCCCTTCCTTCATTTCTTTACATTTCTTTCCTATGGCAACAAGATTTTTGAGATTATACTGTGTTTCCTATTCCTTTGCTCTTAAAGTACCTTTGGAACTTGTTTGCTGATTTTAAACAAATTTGACAGATCAAACTAAAAGATGCTTAAGTTCCTGAGTAGTTCCTTGAAAACAAGGTGAGAGGCAGAGTACTCTGCAGAAGGAAAGTCTCCAGCATTAGTTCATAGAATATTAAATAGAGACCAGTACATAGGAGTCTGAAAAATGCTTCAGCCAGCCACTCCAGCTGGAGCTTGCATCACAGATACCAAATTTAATTCAGTTCAAGACCCAAATCCATAGGAAATCGGATTTCATTATTGCTGAGGTTCATGGAATTGTTAGTTTGTCTAAAAGATCCCTGTGTCTCCAGCAGTGCATACTCAGTGTTTCTTTATTATCCTCAGTCATGCATGGAGCCCCAGGCTTTATTTGCCCTTTATTTATCTTGTACTGACCACAGAATATTAATTCCTTCGAGCGGTTTTTCATAATGCTTGTACTGCTGTACTTTAGATCCATTTTAGATTTTTATCTCCTTAACTTTCTTAGTAACATTAGGTAGTATATTCAGCATTGCACATGTGGGAACCGAGGTAGAGAGATTAAAGCAAAGAGGATAAATGGTACCAACTCACTTAGTGCTGGTGCAATGTAAGGCATAATTTAACTACACTATCTTACTTAATTTTTTTAAAAAGCCTGTTCTGGATATTGAATGAGCCAGATATTCTTCTGGAAACAGCAGCATATAATTAGGTCATGTAAATCCAAACTTAATCACAATGTCTGCGTATAGGGGATGAGATTCATCTTAGCGTGCAACCTTAGCCAGCTAAAATTTGTATGACTGGTCTGGTTGTCTGGAATAATCTGTATTCAATAGAAAGAGATGAGTCTTTAGGATAAAATTGTGTTTTGGAGGTGGCTTTCTCCATCCATTGATTATAGAGACCTCCATATCTCAGGCTATATGATTTCATATGATTCAAATTAAATAAATTAAACTCCAGGAGACCAAAAGAAAGTTACAGACTTGGCTCACTTCTGGCATTTGCTGCTTCTGCAGGATATTGACTTTGAAGATATACTGCGTTCTTAAATAGAGTTTTTATGATGCAGCTGTATTAAACCTCTCCTAGATGATCTGTAGGGTTGAGGAACTTCACAGGAGATCCACAGCTGTCTTCTCAAGTTTGTACAGTAACTAATTGCAATAGAGCATTGTTACAGTCTATGTGGTAGTAACAGGAGAGGGAGATAGAGCCCTATGCTTTTCCAGTGGGTTAAATGTTTTAGACATGGAATAGCAGGCTTTGGGAGCAAGACCCTCATCAACGTTTCTTGAGGAATGTAGTCAGCAGCAGTTAGATCCTGCTGTGCCAGACCTCATATCCTCCATTCCTGCTCCTGTTCCCACAGTGATTGCCTTCCCTGCTAATGTATCTCTAGCCTTTGCTTAATACTGCTTGTGCCATGTCCAGCCCGTTGTGATTGTGAGACTACTCTCTTGCATTTTGAACAGGTAATTAGAATTACAGAATTTAGGTGAAATGCATAGAAAGTGTCAGGACTATTAATAAGTGAGCTCTCTCTAATGGCAGTTCAGGCGCAGAAGTCACATGGACTTGGTTGCATGAAGTTCTCCGCCAGTCTTTGTCAGCTATCACTGTTAAATATAAACAAAATGATTGCAGTAATTAAGGAGGATAATTTTGTAATTAGAATAAAAATCCTCAAAATTTAAAGAAGTTATAAATAATAGTAACTTCAGTTACAGTCTCTTCTGTTTGTTTGTCCAAAGCTTCTAATTTTTCAGCAAGCACTCCAGGTCTGATTTTGATTGGGGACATTATGTGGGTAAAGCAAAATCCTGTCATTCTTTCAAACACACAATGAGCCCCACATTCAAAATAACAAAAACAGTATCAAAATACCAAAAACTGGAGAAGGTGGATCCACCATTAACCTGAGTAGATTTTCAGCAAGGAACAGGCAGCTGAGCTTAATGAAGATTTATATATTTACTCCATTAAGAACCTTTCAGAGAGGTTGTTGAGGCTTTTTTCATTACATTTTCCTTCATATACCACCCTAGCTTTCTTGCTTTGATGAAAAAAAAAAATTGATAACTCAGCCATCTCATCACAATTCCTGTGTCTAGATATCTCTTGCATGCCAGTGATGCAAACTCTGCTTAGAAGTGGGAAGGAGAGACAGCCGGGAGGGGAGTTTTAAGCAGGAAGTTTAAAACTGGCTTGAGGAGATGCCTGCCAGTTAGGTGAGACATGTCTGCTGTGCTATTTAACAGGAAAAACTAGTATTTGATAACAGGAAAAACTAGTATTTTATAGCAGGAAGTTTCAACATCTTGCTGAAATCGCTGCAGGGTACAGTAGCATCTGCGTCTGTGGAGGTATATTTAAAACCGCACTTTGCCCAAGATGCCCAAGTAGAAACTCCAGCTTCTTGGTACCATTTTGGTTCTTCTCACCTTTTTGCAGTTTTGCTGTTTGTTGGCTGACTTGTGGGGCAGTGAGTTACAACAAGCTGAGCTGAAATGTGAGCTGGAAGTGTTAGCGTTTGTGGAGTCCTGAAGGAGGAATGCTGCCCACCTTGTTCTCACAGGTGGGAGAGATTTGCATACCTTTCTGCTGTAATTCCGGGAGAGAGGGTGCCCTATCTCTTTCAAGGCTTGGCTGAGGCTGAGCGCTACGTGGGATTGCCCAAATCTGATCGTTGCTTCAGTGCTTTATGCAAGACTTGTATCTCTTTAGATTATGAATGTGCACTTTTTAAATGTGTGTGCAGCACATTTGCCTGAATGGATCCCAGACCCTTACTTGCTTCACAAAGATGCTGTATGGAAGAGTCTTACAAACTGAAGTGATTAAGAGTCCTCAACTTTTAAATGGATTTTGAAATGGCTGTTCTTTATTTGTGGAGTGGTGGTTCTTGTCTGTCTGTCCTGGCTAATTTGTTGAGGAACTATCAAATAATGATTTTAGAGATCATAAGAACTGTTGCATTATCAAATATGTTTCAACATTCTCAATCACTTAACAGTACTGAGGATTCTTGCTAAGGATACATGAACAGCTTACTTACCACCCAAAAGTATTATTAAGTAGTAAAATGCTAAGGATGCAAATAAGCATCCTAAGTGTTTAAGGAAATGTATGTTTCTCCCCTTTGACTGAAAGCATGAAGTTTGATCTTGAAGTATAATCTGGAACATCTTCAAATTACCTGTTTCCTCTAAGTAAGTGAAACTTGAATTCTGAAACTGTTCAAATAGGGATTTTTCTTGAACTCTTTTACTACTTAAATTGTCTTCTTCTCAAGAAAAAGCAGGGTGAAACAAAATCTATTTAGTTGATGTTCACAACAGTCAATGCTCAATGTTATTTCTTGGTCTCAATTGAGGGAATTTAAATTTCTTATTGTACTATTATCTTCTAAAGCTTTTCTTTTCCCTTCAGAATCTTACCTCTAAACAAGAGTGGTATCTTGTTCCCTGAGATGACAAGGTTATGTTTGTGTACTTCCGATTTTGCCTTGCTCCCTCTTTTAAAAAGGTCTTCATACTTTAAATTTACTGTCTATGCTTGCAGACTACCAAATACTGTCTCTGCCTAGCAGGAATCGTAATAGCTAATGCCTGTACCTCCCACAACTGTGTAAAAAGTTAAAACTAATCAGAAGCTATAAAGCTGTGTTGGTATTTGTTGGAATCCTCAAGGGTAATAAAAATGCTATGTCTCTTGGTCCTTACCACTCAGAAAATAAATTTTAGAAAAAACAAAATCAAGATCAAAAAAAACTAAGTAAAAGTGCACATGCTGTATTTCTTCATTATGTGGAGAATTAATTATGACAAGAATACATTATGACAAGAAATTCCAAAAGTCAGTAAGTCACAGCCCTCGGGTACTCTACAGTCAGACAATATTTGCTAATAATTTTACTGATGACAACTTCAGCATCCGTCTTGGGGTTTAGACACTACAATACATTTCCTACCCTCTGCTCCTTCCTCTATCCATCAGTTTTGATCCCTTCCCAGGCTGAACTGTTTCCATTTGGGGGTATTCCTGGTTATTAAATAGAGGCAAGAAAAGAGAATTTTAGTGAATTTCACAAAACAAGTTAACATCCTTTATAACAGTTAATAGCCTGTGCCTTTTTTTTTTTTTTTAGCGGGTACTGTTATTCTGTGTTTTCCTATTCCTTTCAACTGGACTTTTCCAACCCATGCTCAATACTTCAAAGATAAGTGTACTTAACTGAAAATTAGCTAAAATTGGTGTAGTCAACAGAAGAACCTGTACTTATAGAACAGTTCATGTGAGTAAAGATTTACAGGATTGGCACATATTTGTAGTGAGTCCTCAGAAGACACTTTCTGTCACCTTCAGATTTAGAAGAGATGTTTGAGGCAGCTAAAGAATGTAAAGATGCCAAACTTGGGCTTGCGTGGGCATTGGTTTCCCTCTAATTTATTAGAAAACATCAAACATTTAATTAAATATTCAAAGGAAAAATATATCCAGTGACTCCACCAAATATTTTACATTAAAGTATGTGAAAAAGCAAACTTTTCAATCATTGTGTTCTAGTTATCTTAATGAAGCGTTTGCATTTGCTTTTTTTTTTACAGAAATCCTGTGTATTACATGACTTAGACGTTGTGACTCTAAATGAAACTAAGAAGAGAACCTGCTGTGCATTCTGAAATACTGTTTCTTATTCCATTTTCTCTTCAGGAGATATCAAGCGTTGAAAAGGAACGTAGACGATTTTAAAAGTGAGCCTGTAATTCAAAACCACAGTGTTTAGGCATCCTTTGTATTACACAGACTTTGTTGCCAAATTTTTTATATGTTTATATTATATTTTCATATTTTTAATGTGAAGATAAAACAGTTATCTGATTTTGGAATTATTAGATGCATCACAAGGTGACAGTGTTCGAATGCAAATGTTGGCAGAAGTGAAGTCTAAGTGTACTAATTTTCTGTTATTAAAAAAACACCCTTCACTTTTCTTTGTGTGCTATTATACCAGATTTGTAATACAATGAACATTGACATCCTTCTGATATATGGAATCATATAACATCTCTTTAAGTAGCTGATACTTACTGCAATCCCGTAAGACAAGTCTCAGAGAATTTTTGGTTTTTTTAATACCCATTTCAGAAACATACATGCTGGTTCTGTACCCTTGAATAGGGACTCTGCAAAGGTGGCGGCTGAGAGAAAGGGATAAATCATATAAAGTTTGGTGTCATAAAATGGTTTGGGTTGGAAGAGAGCTTGAAGATTGTCTAGTTCCAACCTCCCTAACAGGGGCAGGGACACCTTGCATGAGAGTATGTTGCCTGACCTTCCTAAGAATTCAAAAAACATGAAACAACAGTATGCATGCAGTAATAATAAAAATGTTTCTGGTATAAAATTTTAAAATTCCTTAAAATAATTTACACAGGTGTTAGCAGCATACCTGCATTTTCAAATGTTTTTATCACAAATGATCACAATAAAAGGCTTTGTTTGATATTGTGATATATTTATGTTATTCTCTTAAAGTATAAATAGAGGAGGTATCTGATTCTGCTCATTTAGATCTGTTTTATACTGACTTGTCACATCTTTAAAATCCGTGGAGGATATCTTATTTAATTTTAAACAAGGGCAGAATCAGGATGCTGGTTACTTTTTCTTTAATTAAAAGCAAACTTAAACCTGCAGAACAAGCAGAAAGCAAACACAGATTGAGAAATCTGAAGAATTGTGGTGACTATACTGTCTTTTTTTTTGTTCCTTGCAGAGGAGATGTGGTCGTTTTATCACCATTTCTGAATGAATAATGCTATTGTGCAGAATTGAGTTTTGAGCCACCCCAGCACATTCAAAATAATTAACCCCACTGGCTTACTGTTCTGCAATGCCAGTAACCTCCTGAAGTATGCTTGCTTCTTTTTTGAGGACTGCTTGCAGATTGTCATAATATCAAATTATTATTAGATTTGGTATTGAGAAAGGGAGCTCAAGTAGACAATGCTCTCTGAAGCACATGGGACCAAATGTGCCTGAGCATACTGCCAGGTTCATGTGCCCCTAGCCCGGTTAGTGTACCTGCAGAAAGGGTGCAAAAGGATGGGCTGGGCTGTGTATTTACAGCTGCTCCTGACTACTCATCATGGCTAGTGCTTATCACAAAATCTGAAAACAAGGAACAAAGGATAATCCCTGCTTTCGTTAAAACCATAGCAGAGGAAGGAAATAGTGCTGGAAGGGGTTTTGAAAGTCTGTCTGGGTTCTCATCATATCTCAACCTCTGATCAGCTACCCGTGATGTAATGCAAGAAGATGGTCAGGGACCTGCAGCGGTAGAGATTTCAGAGTGTCTCTGAGTGGAAACAGTTGTAACTTAACTGGTTTGCTAAGCAGGAAATTTCCTAATACCTAACCTATCTGGTACACATGGAAAGTAGGTTCTCCCTTTCCTCTTGATGTAGGTGAACACTTCTGCCTCTTCTCTTCTCTCTTCTCTTCTCTTCTCTTCTCTTCTCTTCTCTTCTCTTCTCTTCTCTTCTCTTCTCTTCTCTTCTCTTCTCTTCTCTTCTCTTCTCTTCTCTTCTCTTCTCTTCTCTTCTCTTCTCTTCTCTTCTCTTCTCTTCTCTTCTCTTCTCTTCTCTTCTCTTCTCTTCTCTTCTCTTCTCTTCTTCCTACCTTCACTTGTAGTCTGGGTTTTCAGAATCTTTTACCCTTTTTGTCTCCCACCTCTTGAGGTTCTTGAGTTGGTTCTCAGCTATCTTGGACTATAGATCTGAAAACTGAGCAGACTGGTCCAGTTTATATAAAAACAGCTGGATAGATTTAAATTATTTTTTCATTATCTTATTTGTGATACTCCTGTTTAGGCATTCCAGCATCAGCATAATGCAAGGTAGCCTAGCACTGCTTGTGATACATAGAACTGCTTTTTTTATCCTGCTATGTACTTGTGCAGTTGAATATTCTTTGGATGTTTAAAACCACCTGTTTCTCCTTGTTCGGTGGCATTTCAGTTGCTCCAGTCTGCCAAGATCTCTCTGAATTGTAATGTTGTGCTCCAACATAGTTGGAGCCTCTTCCTGTAAATGCAGTCTCCAAATATAAGTGTACTCTGTTCAGTCATCAATGATGTTGACGAACATCCTGGATAGTTCTGGATCCAGGATGAATCTAAGTGAAATTCTGTTCAATGTATCATTTCAGCTTTGGAGTACTAATTATTTCCAAATAATTTTGTATTCATATTGCCCAGACTGTTTGTTTGAGGTTTTTTTGTTAAGAGCACATTATAAGAAACTCTTAAAATTCTCAGTCTTTCTCCTCCATCCACAAAGCCTGTTAAAACCACTTTTTTTTAGTGAAAATTCACTTGATCAGTTTGTAGAGGTATTTCCTTCCCTCCTTTGAGAGGATGCAATCCCTTTTGGGTTCTCTGGAACTTCATTGTGTTGATTTTTGGAGATAATCAGTAGTAATTCTAACATAGTTTGAACCATAAGGGAGTTCCATCAGTC
This sequence comes from Pomatostomus ruficeps, assembly GCA_013400735.1. Lineage (NCBI taxonomy): Eukaryota > Metazoa > Chordata > Aves > Passeriformes > Timaliidae > Pomatostomus > Pomatostomus ruficeps. The sequence goes on along the minus strand of VYZT01056919.1, from coordinate 53,932 downwards.
CAAAAATCTTTAACTTGCTTATGTATTTTCCAGTTTATTTGTTCTCTTTTCTAGCCTTAGACTTTTGTTGATGGTGCTAGTAGTGATATCACATTTGCCTTCTAAAATTGAAGGCTGAGGTTGAAAGTATCAGCATTACCAGTGATGAAAAATAAGAGTTCCCCCTCTGTGGAATAACAGACTAATTTTTAACTCAGTATTCTGACTATGCACCTTATTAACAAGCTTGCTGCCTTAAAATCCAATTTTCTAAGATTTTGGGACCTTATCTTTCAGGTTTTGTCCATGGATAATCTATATATTTTTTAATAATCTAGTAATTTGACCTACTTTCTGTTTTCTTTCAGGTCATTGAAGATCTCATGATTCATGCAACTTAATCTTTATCTCACTTCCTTCCCCTCCTTTGTATAGATCAAATTCTGCAGTTTTGCCTTTCAGCAGTAGATCTCTGATGAACTTTCAGCTACCCTGAACTCACAGAAGCTCAGTTACTAGTTCTCTGGGTTTAAGCCTCCATGTAATTCTTCCTCCTTTTTCTGACAAAGAAATAGATTTAAAAAGGGTCAGATTAATTTGTAATTGTGATTTCTTCTCTTTATAGGTAATAAGACTTTCAAGTACAGAAATTTCTTCTATACATTTTTCCTTCTTGCAGAGTTTCCTACTAATTGTGCCTAGGAATGATCCAGTCCCACCTGAGGGAGATGCAGATATCCGGGTTCCCATGGCAGTTTTTGCAGGATGCTAACTCCTGCTAGCTGATGCAGTGTGCTTCACCTAACCCTCTATGAGCTCCATGAGCACCATGAGTGCTCTACTTTTCACATCTCCTGGAGCAAAGCAGCTGCCTTTTTCCAGACACATTCATTGTTGAGTACAGGAGGGTGCCACTGGGGAAAAAACACCACTCTCACTAGAAAGGGCCAAAAAACGTTCAGCTTGGACATCAGGAATAATTTTTTCGTGAAAAGAGTTGTTAAGCATTGGAACAGGCTGCCCGGGGAGGAGGTAGAGACACCATCCCTAGAAGTGTTCCAGAAATGACCGGATGGGGCACTTAGTGCTGTGATTTAGTTGACAAGGTGATGTTTGGTCAAAGGTTGTGCTCAATGATCTTGGTGGTCTTTTCCAACTTAAATAATTTTGTAATTCTGTGATTCAGAGAAAGAAATTTAGGATCTGATTCTGAAATGATCACTGCATCTTCTGTTATGTTGCACTGGACTTGTAAATATGAGGAAAATCAGGCCTTTGTTTAAAAACAAATCATATAAGAATAAGGAATGCAAATTACTGGGGCTTTTTTAAAAGAAATACCAAATATTATGGTTTCTCATGAACCTTACTGTATAAAGCTCAGTTTTATTTGATGTATTTTTACTATACTGTAAACCATGTTACCAGACTCATACTAAAATGAGTTTGCTGTAAACAGTTCCTATTCAGATTGTTAGCACAGATATGAACTGATGATCTGAAATGCTTTAAAAAAATGTTATTGTCAATGGAATAAATATATACTACAGATTTTACAGCCTGCTGTGTTGTGAAATCAACGTGAAACTCAATTCAAAATGCATTTAAGAATAATTTCAGGAATTATCCTGGGTCCTTTTGCCACTGCTTATGGTTTTATGGCAAGAATTTGCAGTTGATTCATAAAGACTGTCTCTGACCACCACCTGAAAGGCACATAGGCAAAAACTAAGATGTAACTGGTGTAACTGGGACCCTGGCCCTAGGGTGGGTTTGCTCTTCAGGTCTCGTGGCTTCATTAGCATTTTACACCAGTAGGAGACTGGTAAGAGATCACACTGAGTCATTGCTAGACATCAGGAAAATTATTTCTAAAGTGTTAATTATACATAAGGTGCAGTTAAAACAAGAAATTTCTGTTATGAACTGGTGACTTGAATGCCATTTATGTAATATTAGAATATATTTCAAGGGGATGGAGCTGTAGCACAGTTAGGACACATAACAAAGTGACTCCAAGAGCTAGAGCAAGACATTTAAATATTAGTGAGCGTTATGACCTCTCTGCCTGAAGACAACTGAATTAAATTTAGGTGGTATCTAGAAGTTACTTTTTTTTATAATGCACATTGTTCCAGTAAAACAGTTAAGAGTGGGCTGGGTTTTCACTGGTTGGAGAGAACACACACACAGTTACGGGAAGGCAGATTTAAAGGCCATAGGACATCTAGTATGGAAGAATGAAAAAACGTTTCCAGAAAAATCAACAGTAACTATTTCTGTGTGAAAGATGCTTTTCTTCCCAGACAGCAGAAGTGCATGATGTCTGAGAGAAGCATATGCTGTGAGATGGTGTCTATCCTGGAATTAATGGTACCCAAGATAATGTTTAAGAACAATTCCTGACAGACTAGTGCTTCAAGTCCTGGTGAATCTGTCTGATCTGATCTGCTTTGCTTTACATACTGCACCTGGAAACCTCATCAAGCCTGAATGAGCTAAACCCATGCTTTCCATATTTCAGCAATAGTGCTCTTAGCAACAGTGCTCAAGTTCACGGATGACACAAAGCTGGGTGGAGTGGCTGATACCCCAGAGCCTGTGCAGCCCTTCAGAGGGCCCTCTGCAGGTGGGGGATATGGGCAGAGAACTGTCTGAGATTCCATGAAGGTAAGAGCAGGGTCCTGCACCTGGGGAGGAATAACCCCAGGCACCAGCACAGGCTGGGGGTGACCTGCAGGGAAGCAGCTCTGCAGAGAAGGACCTGGGGGTCCTGGTGTACGCCTGAGCCAGCAGTGTGCCCTGGTGGTCAGGAAGGCCAATGGTGTCCTGGGCTTAGGAACAGCATTGCCAGCAGGTCGAGCAGGGAAACCTGCCCCTCTACTCAGCCCTAGTGAGGCACATCTGGAGTGTTGTGTCCAGTTCTGTACTGTGTACCGTTCTCATTACAAGAGAGACATGAAGCTCCTGGAGTAAGCCCAGTGGAGGGCAACAAAGGCGATTAAGGGGCTGGAGCATGTCTCTTAGGAGGACAGGCTGAGGGAGCTGGGCCTGTTCAACCTTGAGAAGAGATGACTGAGGGGACTTTATCAATGTTTATAAGTACCTAAAGGGAGAGTGTCAAGGTGATGGAGCCAGGCTCATCTCCATGATTCCAAGCAATAGGAAAAGGGGCAACAGACAGAAACTGAAGCACAGGAAGTTCCACCTGAATGTGAGGAAGAATTTCTTTACTGTGCAGTGACTGAGCACTGGAACAGATTCCCAAAGAGGGTGTGGAGTCTCCCTCAATGGAGCTATTCTAGAACTGTCTGGATGCAATCCTGTGCCATGTGTTCTGGGATGACCCTGCTTGAGCATGGACCAGATGACACAATGTGATCCCTCCCAACCTGACCCACTCTGTGGTACTACTTTGCACTTCAATAGCTTAATTCACTGAAGTTGTTGAAAAGCATTTGGTGAACTTGGTAAAAGGGAAACCACTTTGAAAAAAAGTATCTTTTCAAGCTACATTTTTTAAAAAAATTAAAGTTAACTATTCCAGTAGGCAGGATCTAACAGCAGGATGGCAGAGTGTAGAGAACAAAGGTTTTTCACAGTTTTGGGAAAACCCAGTGCCAAACTGTATAGCTGAAGCATGAACTCATTGCAGGATGAGCTTCTAACCAGTCTAGATCCACTTAAAGCAAGATAACTTGGGTTTTCTGTAATCTTCTGTGTTGACTAGTTTCCACAGTCTTTGTTTCATCTTGGAGACCATGGATAAAGTCCCAGTCTCTGTGGCAGAGCAGAACAAGAGCGTGTCTGTCTCAGCCCTCCTCGTGCTAGCCATGCTGTGGCACCAGCAGTGACAAAGGCACACAGCAGCGTCCGGCCCTTCACCTGGGCCATGATGAAGGGTGAGCGGCAGGAGGGCTCTTGGTACCACAGCTCTTCCCTGAACTCTGCCATCCCCAACAGTCTCAAGGATAGATGGAGAAGCGGGAGCCTGGAGAGAGATGTTGGCTGTGGATGTTGTCAGTCGTTTTGCTAATCACTGCAAGGCACTTTCATAACTCTAGTCAACAGTAAAGGCTTAAATGTAGCCAAGTCTATTGCAATAAAATAAACAGTTTTGACACAGAAGTGAACAAAATAAACTTGAGCACAGTACAGTACAACCACCCAAGAGTTAGTTTTTCTGGTTTAATTTCCCGGAGTTTCTGCAGCCTGGAGATCAAAATGCATGAGATAAAGGATAACATTAAATGAAATACCTTATGAAGATCATATGAGATTTCATCACGTAAGCCACTTTGAAGAGCGAATGACTACAAAAGTTCCCATGGTCTGAAGACCTTTGAATACGCAATATATTTGTAATATCTGCGTGTGCAGTAACAGTGACTTCTGTGCACATGAATTCACATGTATATACATGACTCATAGGTGAAAACTAAAACACCAGACACATAGCCCGAGTGCGGACTGCACGTCGGGCGAGCGGTCGGAGGGTGGAGTGAGAGGGACGGGCTAGGCGGCTCTGGCAGGCTCTGGCTCTCCTTGCCGGGCGGGCGGGCAGCCCGGCACTTTCCTTTTCGGCGCGGGGAGGAGCGGCAGCTGCGCAGGCGTTGCTCGCACCCTGTTGATTAGTCAGTGCTGGGATGGCGCTTCCTGGGCCAGGCGCGGCGGCGGGCGGCCCCAGCCGGTCCCGGGGGGCGGCGGGAACAGCAGCAGCCGCAGAGGCAGCAGCGGGCGCCCGGCGGGCCTCCCTCTCTGCCTAGCCCCGGCGTGTCCCGGGCGCCTGGCGCGGAGCGAGCCGCGCTCCCTCCCTCCTTCCTTCCCTCCCGGCGCCCCCCTCCGCCGCCCGCCCCGCTGGCAGCCGCCCCGCCGGGTGGGAGCACCCTGCCGGCGCTGCCCGTCTGGCTGCTCCCTCCCCGCCCGGGCCGGGAAGATGGACCCCGGCCCGCCACTGGGCTGCAGCCTCAAGGACGTGAAGTGGAGCGCGGTGGCCGTGCCCCTGGACCTGCTCGTCAGCACCTACCGGCTGCCCCAGATCGCCCGGCTGGACAGCGGTGCGTGGGGCGGGGAGCGGGGTCGGGCGGGCGCCGGGCTGCGGGCGGGCTGCCGGACATGGTCCCGGGAGCGCCCCGCGCCTCCCGGGAGCGATCTCCCGACGCTCCTGGAACTGGCATCTGTCGCTGCCGGGGCTCGCCGCAAGGCTCGGGCTCGCCGCGGCGTCCGCGCGTTGCTTTGCACCAAAATATCTGGGTAATGTGCCCCCGTGCCCCCTCCGTGTGTGCGGAGGGGAGCTCCGTGGAGCCTGGTTGCTGTCAGCAGCCTGCCCCACTGACAGAGGTCCTTGCAGTCCCAAATTAAGCGTGAAAGGCATTTTCAGCACTGGAGACACGGTGTTTTGATGAAGTGATGGTACACCAAGGCCATATAAGAAGGGATACAAAATAGACAAGTGGGCTAAATCCCTAGCATTACAATTCCCTAAGAAAGCCACGCACCTGTAAAAAAAAAAAAAGAGTAACGTAAGAAGCCTTTACAGTCTCCAGACAACTTTTTATTGCAGTTCACTTGGGTGCTCACCTGCAGTTTCCAAGTCTGCAGCTTTTTGTTTACTCCAGGAAATATGAATCAGGTCTAACAGAACAGCTATGACAGCACCGTTTTACCTTTCCTAGATCCATGTCTTGGAAAGTAATGTGTCAGCACAGAGAACTAGGGGAATATGGGAAATTTTTATAAAGGCTCAGACAGTCGCTTTGTAATAATGTGTATGTGCATTGCATGGTAGCTCTGTGAAAACTGTCCAGCTCTCTAAAGGAATGCAGAGGATAACTCACAATTGGAAAAAAATTCTAGGCTTTTTAATTCGTTATCTTATGAAGTCACCATGTACTTGCATGAGGTGATAGAGCAGTTCTTGATTTATCAAGTTTTGTATTGATTTGAAAAGTTAAAAACTAGCATAGGCATCATCCTCTGTTCCTCCCCAGTGTACAGGTCAAGACCAAGACTGTTTTATTACTTAACTGTAGTTTCCATAATGCAGTGATAATTTTTGACTTTGCCCCTGAATTATGCAGTATTTTTCCTCTCACTCGTTATGCTTCCTCAGAGCTGGCACTCAGGAGCATGCTAAAGAAAAGGGTTTTTTGCTTTTTTAACTGTATCTGCCTGTTCATCCTACTGTCAAATGTATGTTGTCCTGTGAGAATGGTAAAGCTGGTATGTTAAGGAGTTCCTCGTGGTAATACCTTCTGTCACTAGGAACAGCTAAGATGGCCTCCAGTCACTGCACTTAAGGCTGTCAATTTACTTGAGTCCCCTGGCAGTGATTCAGGCTTTAAAGGGATGTATATATTGATGACTTATTAATTTCCCTCTCTGTGTGTTATACCTCCCAAGCTCCCTGCTCCTCTTGTCTTTCTTCGTTGGAAGGCACCTGAAAAAGCTTTGTGGGTAGAGAAAGTTTATGGGTTTTGAAGCAAGCAGTTGTTGGGGGTTTTTGGGGGGAAGGGGGCGGGAGGGGCTTATGTTGGAGCTGTTGATGAGAATATCCCGTAACTGCTGGGGAAACAAAGATGTTGTGGCTTTTATGCAAAGGCTGTTTGTCCCATGTGCCACACTTAAGAGCATATACACAGGTGGGTGGATGTAAACAGACCTGAGCTCCTCTGCCCATGCCCTGAGATGGCCAGACATGAGGCAGCTGTTGGTGGAGGTGTCCTGCAGTAGTGGTTCAACCCGCACTAAACCCTGCCAGGAGGCAGGCTCAGGTAGAGCTCTGTGTGAAGGGCTTCAGGTTGGAGCTGGTTTAGGTCTGCCCAGTTCAGGGGCTCATGGGTCTGGTTTTGCCTACTCAAATGCATGTACTTCTAACTTCAGGCACTACAGACGGCAGACAAATCAATATTTTATAAAGATCACAGACGCCATGGTCTTGGGCATACGAAGAGAATGCTTTTCCTTTTTCCAGAGGAGGCTGTCTTGCAATAAGAGAAAGCAACCGTGAATTGGCGCATAGCCTTTCTGAAGGAGGAAGGTTGGGAATGTGCAATGCTTGTGGAATTGACTGGAGCACGGGCCTGTGGTGTGGTTGCTCTGCATCCCTGTTCTTGTCTTGCAATGTTAACAAGTGGAACTCTGTCAGAGAATTTCTCAATGCAACACTGAAGAAAATAAATGCAGAGTCCAATCCAAATGTGTGTCATCCAGTGCTTAGGAGGTGTAAGGCTATCTCTGTTAGCAAAGTAGTGTCTTGTGCCAGTTTTATCAGGGTGTGGCTCTTATATTTGTGTCAGGGTTTGTTTGCACAGAAATGGCCTCATGTCTTCTTCAGGTGCTGAATTCCTCTCCAGATCAGTGGTAGCTGTGTGTGTTTTGTGCTGTTGGAGATCGTACCACCTGTAGATGTCTTTCTTCAGTCACTTTTTGGTTTTGTGGTTGGCCTCTGTCTGTAGCAGCAAGTTGTTTCTTGGCTGTTGCTTGAGTTTTCATGAGGTTTTGTGAAAGGCAGAATTTGTTTCCTCTGGCAGACCAGGATGTAGGAGAGGATTGTAAAGCTGAAATTGTATTTTCTTCAGAAGATGCCAGTCATATTGTGTTGTTTCTGTGTTTCTTAATGGAGTTTAGTGCTTGGTGGACAATGTTCTTAGATGAAACCCACACAAGATGTCCAGTTTTGCACTGTTGTTTCACCTTCTGGCCTTTCAGTATGAAGCAGAAGAATGGGTATGAACAGTTCAGTTTTATTCTTCGAGCTTGGATGTGCAGCTCCTGGAAAATTGCCCTTAAGTAATTCAGTTTGATTTCTTGACAGGATGAAGTTATGAAATATTTATATGCACTAAATTTGGTCCTCTGCTAAGAAGGGAGGGCTTTTCTTGATGGTATGGGAGGAAGTAGTCTTTTGTTACATCAAGATCTAGTTGGAAGTAGTTAGGCATTTGTGCCTACCTTATCCATCTAGAAATTATAAATATGTCAGCTTCTGGGGGTTTTTTTTCAGAGTTAGAAAACCTGAAAAACTTCTCAGGTTTTGGGGGTTTTTTTTAATTTTAAGACTGGTTGTGTTTCAGGTTATGCTTTTGGATGCTGTTAAGTCATAAATCAAGTTTCGTTTGTTTCAATGTGTTCATGTGTTTTATTGTTTTGCTGGTGAATATTGTTATATGAATTGAACAAACGGACTGAAAAAACCCCAAACCTGTCACTCTTGAAGGAAACAAATGGGTTTTATATGTGGTTTTTTTCCAAACTCTGTAACAACTTAAATATTTCTAGGTGGTAACTCAAATACAAAACTGCTAAACACCCTACCAGAGAAAAGGCATGGACTTGATCTCATGCTGTGGAATTCACTGAGTGGGCTCTTTCAGATGAAAAGAAGCAAGACTTGAAGAACAAGAGAGGAATGAGCTTTGTGCTGTGTTTTTTCCTGTCCTCCCCCCTTCCGCCCCCTAGTCTCGATTTGCATTGTCACAGCTGAATCCCACCTCAGTGAGAGACTTGTGGGTGGGTGCAGTGGGGAAAAGATTTTGCTCTGGGAACCCGAAGCAGAAAGAGATCCTATCACAGTGTGGTTGTTGCAACAGGGCAAAAGGTGAGCATCGCTGGCCTGTGAGAACCAGGGCTGCACGTGAGGCTCGCCTTGGCTCTCCTCAGACCTCAGGAGGAGAAGCTGACGGCGAAGGCGTGACTGTGTCTTGTTCCTAATGCGGAAATGATGTTGTGCGTGGTGATCTCCAGGCTTTAAGTTTCTGGTCATTATTTTTCTAAGGATAATTTTGGAGGGTGTAAAAGAGAAATGCTATCAAGGTTAAAATCTGGAAAATATTGCTTTGCATAGAGCTGAGCTTAAGGCCAAGCTTTTTTTTTTTTTTTTAAGTTTACTGCTCCATTCTGACTCCCAAGAGCCTGTCATTCTTTTTCTTAGTGGAACTCCCTTTTTCCCAGACGGTCTTGCTCTGTTTTCACAAGTAAAGTTCAGCCTTTGCTTGTAGGTATTTTTTACCCATATATTGGATATGAACTGGAAGTATTCACAGAAATTCCCAGTTTGTGTACAAAGACTAAAGTTTATGGGATTAAAAGGGCATGTGGTCTTCTGATTGTATTTAATTTTTTCCTAAGTGGTATCTGAGGAAAAAAAAAAATTATGTGCTAGTGCTGTTAGGATCAAATATAGTGGCACTTGACCTCAACTCATAGAGAAGTGATTCTCTACTGTGCATGGTGGGGAAAACATGCTGAACTTTCCTGCAGGGGAGATGATGGATCTCAATGAGAGACACTGAGACAGTGAAGGAGATTCTTCTCTACGCATTGTAAATGTGCTGTAAAATGAAATGGCAGATAGTGGCTATAAAGAAAGGAAAAATCTGTAAAATGGGTAACAGATTTAAAAGGTGATTTTCTTCTTTCTTATCCTTAGATGAATTCCTGTGCATATCAGTAGTGGGTGAATAGTGAGTTCGTACAGCTGTTGCTCCTGGGGACAAAGGGATTTTATTTAATTTTATTTCAGGTTCTCTTTTTCCTCTTCCATTTCAAAACTTTCTCATGGTGACAACTGTCTACTGCAGTCGTGTTCAGGGGACTATTGTTCTGTTCAGCACATTACTGTAGAGCTGATTCCGGTTCTGGAAACTAAGCACCCTCACATCTTATCAAAGAATATCGTACTCAATAGAACAGCGTGGCCATGTACATAATGAAAATTCTGCATTACATCACTCCACATATGCAGGTTATCTGTGCAGCTGAACAATACTTCAAAACTACAAAGAGATTTATTCTTTAAAGGTCTGAATGCTGCTATCCATGCTTTAATTGTCTTGAATGACCTCCTTCTTTTGAGAAACTAGTGCAGGGTGTCTCAGTAGTCTGCTATTGAATAAATCTTTAAAAGGCATCATGTGGGAGTAGGGCAAAGCTTTTGAACAGACCAAGAAAGAGGTTTCAGATATGCTCAGCCCCTGGGCAGTGGCTGTGGTGTGATTGCCCGCTGTAGGTGTGGTCGCCTTGTCCACTGAGGTGTGGTAGGTGATAGTTCTTATGTATGGGGCAGACAAGACAAGTGTCTGATTTGAAAGCAAATATCCTCAAGATATGTTGTATGCACAGGGCTTCATTTCTTTCTTAGGTGCTGAACAGCTTTGAAACTCCAACTGTGTACACTTTGTGTTCTGCCATTAAAGAATAATCCCAGTAGCATCCCCTGCTTGCTTCCTCTTCTTTCTACCTTCACTGTGCGGTCTGTTGTTTCCATCAAGACAATTGAATGAAAAAAACAATTGACAGGTTGCCACTAACCACTGCTCCTGTGTTTTTTTTGTTTTGGTTGGATTGTTTTTTTCCTTTTCCCCTGCTGGCAGAGATGTGTTCCAGAAACATTTTAGTGAAAAAGCTTTTAATTCATTTAAAACCTGCAGCTACCGAATGGTGTCTGTGAAGATTATCGTGCCTTTCTGGAGATGGAGGCGAGTACCTTGGCAAAACCTATTCCCAGGAGTACCCTGGACTTCCAGTAAGGTCGATCCAGTGAGTTCAGCATCATACCCATTTTAGTAGTGTGTATTGTGTGTTCTTAACCAGATATTTGAACCCTTGGTAGTGTGTTAGGGCCGCTAGAATGGAAAATAGTTACATTGCTCTTACTTTTTGCTTGCTTAATAAATGTTCATATTCTCCGTCATTCAGGGTGTGAAACTATTAACTGTTTCAATTTCGAAAGTTTTGACTCTATGAGCTGAAGCCTTCGTGTACATACCTGGACAAACACTTCCTGGATAATTATGTAGTTCAGATAGTGAAGATTAAATACCTCTAGTCTTTTCTTAACTGGAATTCAAGTGTTATAAGTCCATGGGAGTTTTTGTTTCTTCCCCCTCCCCCAATTTAAGTTACATCTAACTTTCAAATAAAGCACAAGATACACATAAAAATCAAAGGTATTAAGGTGCCTCAAACAGTTTGTCAAACCCTTAATCTTGAAACAAATGTGGTGTGATTAATCATATGCTGCTGTTGCAAGGAATGGTATAAGTGTAGCATAGGAAAGAAGGGCTTTGTTGTTTTCTGCTTTGTCTGTAAGTGCTGTCCTGGAACTAGGTGTTCCTGGCTTCAGTGATTACATGAACTGGCACTCCCTGTAATGCCCTAGCAAAGGCGACTATGCCAACACAAAGTGCTGGAGGATATTGGACAGCATGGTCCAGTGCTACAGGATTTGATGGAAGTTGTGGGAAGTGCTGCAGTGTGTTCCAGTCATTCCAGTGGTGGTTTGTCAGAAGCGACGGGCATGGGTGTTGCTGTATTTCCTTTTGGCATTAGGAGTAACAAGTTGTTTGGATTAGGGAAGCTTAAGTCTCTCCCCTATAGGAAAATATTCATCATCTTAATGTGGATTGCATATGACTCAAAACCAACCTTCATAAAACTCAGTGAACCAATATTTCAAGTCTGAAATTTTTTGCTTTTAATGGTGCTTCTCTTTGGAAAGAGTTTTATGTAGCATTTGTGGTTTGCGATTTCATACCATTTGCAGTATGAAAAACTTGTGGCGTGAACTTCACTATGCTTCCACCTGTATGCCACGTCTGCTCATCCAAAGGTCTTAGCACAGAAATGTAACATTGAGGTGTATTAGCAGATTGAAGAGTGTCTTTACTGGGGGTCAGGGCCACATCTGCACTGCAGTCTCTGAGGTGGTGTGCAAGTCGGCATAAAACTAATAAATCATAGATTTGCCAGGGCACCTGTGTGCTTGGCTGAGGCTTTACACCAAGAAGTATAGCTACTGTGCCTCAATATCTCCTGTACCACTGCTGTGTGATGTATTGCCTTCTAGGCTTGGTGCTGCGTGCTGGGGAGTAGAAGGGTCTTCCTGGGGCTGGGGAGGCTGTGGGGTCCAGACTCCTTATCCTTCAGGTTGCCTGTTAGGCAGAGGGAGGTGCTTGTGAGACTGCAAAATGCACACTGAGCGGATCAAGCCACAATGAAGACATAGAGTGGCAAGCAATAGCTGCCAGACTTGTGTGTTTGGGGGGGCATGGAGACCCCCATGCGAGGGATTGCAGCATCTGCACACCCAGGCAAGAGCTGATGTGCTCTCAGCTGAGGAGTGGATGGTGATTTTGCCAGGAAAAGCAGCAAATCTTGTTGCAGTGGGGAAGGTCACTTGGAGCTTCCTGGAAGTGCAAACCTTCAAGGAATGCAAAATTACTTGAAAAGTGTCCTTTTTGGTTTTGGGGTTCTTTCAGGATGTTATAATCTTGTAATCATAGAGAACTTGGATATGTGCATATTTCACTGGGCTTCTAAGAGAACCAAGAGTAAAGATTTAAACATGGTCCCAGAGGCTGGAAGATGCCCAAGAGCTCAACCTGATGAAGCTGATACTGGAATTACTTCATACCAGGGCTGAACCTTAGTGACTCAAATGTTGTATAAAACACAGCATGCTGCAATTCTGTTTGTGAAATGAGCAGGAAAAAATGTGTGGTGGCGACAAGGAAGTTGGGGCATTTCTCCTTACAGTCAGAGCTGGGGGAGTGGGAAGGAAAGCTGAGTAAAGAAGTAAATGCCCCTTTTGATCGGCCATTATGTGCCATGTGCTGCTTTGCTTTCTGTCTTGGTGCCCTCATGGCAAAACATCTACCTGGCATGGGTAAGGATGTGGCTCCATGGGTGACAGGTTTCCAGGGATAGGCTGGGGAACTGTGGCCACTGTTTAGGGGAGCACCAGCCACCGGCTGGGATACAGTGTTGGGGTGTGCATCCTCTGAAGGCAATGTGCTGAACTAGAGGCTGTGTGGGGACACAGTTCTGCTCTGCAAGGAAGATATGGGCTAGTTGCACAGAGTACAGAGATTAACCACCCCAAGTAAAATGAATAAGCTTCACTCTGTCCTGAAGGGACAGGCTGTGTGCCTAAGGCTGGCCCAAGGGCACAAGTGGAGGAAAGTCCCTGCATGGAACATAAGCAGTCATTTCAGAACTGCCCCCTGACTTGATATTGTGCTGCCAGGGCTGTTGCTGAGCACTGTGTGAGCTGGGCAGCCAGACTGAAGCGGAGCATGTTTCCCTTGCAGCTGGGTTTGTAAGGACTATGCAGTCTAAATACTCAAGTTACTAACTTCCAGGAACTATTTCCAAGTAGCCCACAAATGCTTGGATACCCCGTCTCCTGTCTTTGTTTTTCAGTTTGCAGCTTTTTTCTTGTTGTGGTTCCAACTGGCAGTTTTGCTTATTTGCCCCACTGAAAGCTATTCTTATTGCTTCCTGGCACCTCACCATTCTGGAGATGAAGGATGGAAGATTGGGGTGGGAAAATGAAGGAAAGTTTTTCTTTAAGGAGGGGTAGGAAAAAGGACATCTGTCCACAAATGCCTCTTCTTGTCCAGCATTCCTGTTGCATCTTCCACTGTGTCCCTTTAGGGCATGGTGAGTTCAGGGAACCCTTGGTTCCAGTCTGTGTCATTCTTTCCATGCCCCAGGCTACTGTCCTGCACTTGTGGGTTTCCAGGGGGTGTTGCAAGGTTATCTGCAAGGTTGCTGTCAGGTAAAACTCCCAGTGCTGTCCAGCAGTGGCAGAGTGGAGCAGTGCAAGGAGCTGCTTCTCTTATTCTTTCTTGTCTTCACATAGGGTAGTCCTTCCTTTCACCCCTTCCATCTGTTGTGCTGTCTGTGTTCTTCCAGCACCTGTGCAGACTCTGTTTCTCCATCCCTCCATACCCTCATCTTTTTGCTCTGCCCTTTCCTTTTTCCCTCATAGTGAAGGGAGTCAGGGTGTTTCTTGGAGCAGAGAGTAGTGTGATGTTTGGATGTGTGTGTTCCAGGAGGGATAGCTGTCTATGTGCTACCAGAAGTGAGAAAGCAAGCAGGGAGAGTTATTTTAGGCATTTCTAGAGACTTCAGTGTTTCTGGTCACTGGGAGCAGAAGCTGGAATTGCAGTTTGTTGCTGTTGGAAGGAGCTGCAATTCCTTCCCCACTGTAGAGGGATAGCTGATACTAGTGCAGAAAACATGGGATCTTCCCCTGTGGAATCCTGCACTTTGCTGGGGACAGGACATGATGTTTTGTTTAACTTCAGTGAAGGGAGTTTTGCTGGCAGGACTCAAATGTGAATTGATAGGCTTTGCATGTAATGCTTCCTTTTCTCAGCCCCCACTGACTGCTTGCTTGACCTCGAGAATGAGAGTGGGGATGCTGTGTATTTGTAAGAATAATAGTAATCCTCGTCCATTTGTGATGTGATGAGCTGAAAGGAGAATCTTAAGTGTATATCCTTGCTGAAAGATTGGCTTCCAAAACATTTAATTATTCCTGCTTCTTTCTTAAGATTTTTTTAGGCTTCTATTTATTCAAAGGACAAACTGCCCCATTTCCTCTTTGAAGGGGCCACAGGCACATGCATAGAGTTAAATCTGAGATCTTACCTGAGTTGCACTTAGGTAATTTCATTATGGTCAGACTTCTTTTGCCCTGCCTTAATCCCTGAATGTAAAGCAGAAAACTCATAGCAGGAAAATACAGAATGCACTGGCACATGTATTTTCTGTAGGAAAATACAAAATGTAATTACACACACGTGTTGCTGCAGCCCCTGGACCCAGGATGTGGCTGCAGACCAGCAGCAAAGCTGTAACAGCACTGCAGCCCAATGTAGGGCGAGCTGGAGGAGAAGGTTTTTCTGTTGCATGTCTTATGGGTTGCAATGTCAAATATCATTTGGTTTCCTGTCAATATATAACAAAATATCCTAAGACCAAATTGCCTGTGGGCAAAGATAAATGTGCCCTCAAGGGGAGAGTGAGGCATGATGGGCTTTTTTTATGCACTCTGTGTTCTGCATGCTGCTTACCAAAAGCAGAAGCTTTCCTTTCTGCAGGAGAGTGGGGTTACTGGGGGGATTTTTTGTGTGTGCCTTCTTACAGGTGATAGAAATATTACCAAAGAGCTCTTAAGAGATGTTATTCACTTGTCCCTCCCTTATGCTTTAATAAAAACAAAGCCATTCTTTTTATGCCTTACAGTTTAAGTGTAGATTTCTCTGAAACAATGGAAATGAATTGCGTTCAGGATTAAGACTGTTCTTGATCAGAAAAGATGTAGGGCCTGCTTTGATTGTGTTCCTCCTGTTAGTATTCCCATATTACTCAGATACTCTTCCAGGATATAACCAGACCAAAGAGGTGCCTAATTAGAGTTGAAGGTCCACACTTCTGTCCCTGTATGCAGTCAGCCCACTTTTAAAGGGGCATTATCCGCTTATTAGTGATACTTGAATTTTTCCAGGTTGAGCAGAAGGGGTAGGGTGGATGTAGCTAAAATGTAGAGGCAATGGCAGCTCCAACAGTCCACAACAATGTGTGCACAATCTATTAGTGCCTGCTCGGACTGTGAGGGCACACAGAGGTGGGCCAGGCCACTGGGCAAGCAGCCAGGTGGCAACCCCACTTCAGAGCAGAGCTGAACTTTTGTTCATTCGAGCTGTTTTTATTTCATCCTTAACCCAGGCTGCAAGAAAGATGAGAGACAAATTAAATTGTAATGATGAGTTCTCTGAAAGCCAAAGAAAACCATGCTTGAGCAGCTCCTGCATTTGGGCTACTTTATTTTTAATTGGGAGCTTATCCAAGATGCCCCAAGTTTAAGCAGGGATCACTGCTGTGCAACACAAAGTGGCATAGTGTCCCTTTAGGACTTGGGATGTATAATGAGAGGACAGAGCATGTTTACTTGGATGCTATTTAAAATATCATCTAATTATAAATAACTGTCAGTGAGAACTCCCCAGCTCTCATGCTGTGCCCAGGAAAAGCCTGAATGAATAGGCTGTTTCTTTGTCTGCCAGGGCAGAATGTGAAATAAAATTCTAGCTCTTAAATACATGAGGCTGGTAGGGTTAAAATTTTCTTTATCGGCATCCCAAATCTGGGGAGCTTTACCCAGCCTTCCCTGACCACACTCCCAACCACTGGCCGTGTTTGTGCAGCAGCAAAGGTGTGCAGCCACCTGCAGCTTGGTCTGCAGAAGCAACCATTCTGTGTCTGTGCTTGGACATAAATAGGAAGTCAGGAACAGTGGGTTAAGTGCAATGCTAAATGCTGACTTCCCACCTCTTAAGCTTCTCCAGCTGGGCACCTGATGCTAAACAGGCACTTGGAAGTGTGTCCTCCGGTGGACCTCTCAGTATCTGTAGACACATCAGAGCAGGAGCTCTCTAGAATGAGGAATGCTTGCCTCCAGTGAAAGAGGACCTGGTTCTCTTAATGAAGGATTTAAAGGAGCTGATTTGGATGGCAGCAAGCTACTCAGAGGTCTCATTACTGCTGTGTCTTTCCTTTGGTCAGATAGCACTGTTGTTCTCTTTATCTGTACCTATCAGACTGCTTTTGAAAGCTGCTCTTTGCATTAATTGTTTCCAGGCCTGGTGCCTTGATTGCAAAGGGCAGATAATAGCTTTCTCCTCAATATTTTGAACCTGTGACCATTTTTAAGTGCAGTTGAAGTTAAACTTGCCATTCCTTGCTCTTATTCTTAGCGCTTCAGATCTGTGATCTTAGGTGACTTAAAAACCAGCAAACTTTCTTCTGTAAAAATCTAATTTTTTTAAGGAATTGAGTGATTCTAAGATATTTTTTCCTTACTTTTTTTTTACCATGATAAATAGATTCCACTAATAGTTGGCACATATACTGTGGAGTATCAAAATAGTTTGAAGAATTGCTGATATTTCCTAGGCTGTTGTAAGTAACCATGGTGTTTGACTGTTTTGATCAATCATAGAACTAAATCGGTCAGGAAGGATACAGCAAATCTGCAGTTACATCTGATGATGCTCAATATTAATAAGAAGAGCAATTATGGTAGCAACAGAAAGTTACTCTGTTTTGGAATGAGAATGTTAAAATGTTGTTGTAGTGAGTGGTTTTTTTCCCCCCTGTGTGGGAGTGAAGAGCAGTCTGTGTTGGAAGATGTGTTTTGGCTTGTTTGGCTTGAATTCATAAAAAGTAAGGTTTCTCATTCTGGGATGTTAGTTCTGAAAGCTTGAAATAAACACAAAGAAAGCTTAATGAAATCTGTGTTATTACTACTCTTTCTCTTTTTTTCTCACTAGTTTTCTTATGAACACAAAGAAAGCAAGATGCCAAGGTTTAACCTGTGAGATTGCTGAAGTCAGCAGAGAATTTACCATCCATGGCAGTGGCACCAAAATTCCACTTACTGCTTATTTTAAATATTTGTTCTTCTCTTCCCTGCAGTAGGTCAAACAGGTTTTTTTGAAGTCTCACTGAGATGCTGTCTCTGTATATTTGCAGCTAGGGCAAAGCTTGCCTTGGAACAAACTGGATTTTTCAGTGGATTAATCTGTCCCATAGCTTTGTAATGAGATTATGGTTTATGCTGATTTGTTGCAACAGTGCTGGTATAGCCGGTCATTCCAATAGCAAAATGCTAATCCTAAAGAAATAAATCTGTCTTCTTGCTGGCAGGCATAAAAAGAATAAGTGGTTGGGAGTCTCTGCTCTCTTGTTAGGTATTAGTGGGTGATAGCTTAAGTTCAGCATCAGTTAGATTGAAGCAATTTGATTGTATCAGGCTTTTGCAGAGGGATTGGAAATTGCAGAAATAAAACCTTATCTCCTTCCTCTTGATTGTGAAATATTTAATGGTTGCCCAGAGCAAAGTCTGGTCACAGTCCTGTGAGGTTGAAGGATTACATTAATACACAAAGTACCCCAGGTAGTAAGGTAAGGCAGTCTGAGGGTGATGCTGTCCTTGCTTCTTTCTCTGTGAGCAGGTAGGGTCAGTGAAGCAAACTGGATTCTCTGTTCAGACAACTGAAAATGGTTGCAGTGCAGCTAACAGCAGTTGCATTTCATCCAAGGTGTAGGAGCAAGAGGCTTCATCTTGGACAAACTATTTCTTGGGTAGATGCAACTTGCCCAGCTCTTCCTGAAGCTGCAAGAGGACTCAGTGTCCCTCCCTCCACCCTGCAAGGTGGAGACAAGTGTAATTGCTGGTGGCAGACCTTGTTGGTGAGTTTGTGAGGCACAGCCTGAGCTGCCTTTGATGCCTGGGCTCTTAAATAAAAATATTTTTTAAAATGTAAAAAGCACTTTTTAAAACTCTGCTGTAATTAAAAAGCAACTGTGAAAACTAGTAGGTTGAATCTTAATCTGAGAGGCAGCACACAAGAATTTAAACTAATTTTGCCTGATCTTTGTGCTTTACTTGCGACTTTTTCCCATTTCTTGTTTTTGGCAAAAGAAGAAAGAATATAAGTCCTCTTAAAATCAAAATAAGTATGAATCCTTGTGCTGTCAAAGGAAACTTTTCACTCACTAGAAGACGTGAAGGCTGGTGAAGGCTGTGCTTCTGCTGCTGGAAGGGCAAGTCAATATTACTTTGGATTTTTTTTCTTTTTTTTTTTTTTTTTTTTAGAGGAGTGTTAAGTTGCAGTTTGACTCATGACAGAAATACTGGTTGATCCAGATAATAAGAAACAGCACAAATGAATGTGCTGCAGGAATGGAAGTGTTAAACGGAAGCACATATTGAAAACTACTTGGGGATTTGTTTGAGAAGGAAGAAGGGAAACTGAAAAGTTAGGCTGATTATCAATAGCCCTAGATATAACTGGAATTTTTTTCTAGATCCTTGTGTTTCAGGCTCAAAAGATTGTGTAGCTTGGTACAGAGCCTTCTGCTTTCATCTTTTCCACTATGCTCAGACACAGAAAGTCAGTTGAGACCACCATCAGGCTTTCCTAATGAATCTGCCCACTTTAAATTAAAAATTTAGTACACTACATTATATAGCCCTGAGATATTTAAATTTTAATGTGGGCCGGGTTTGTTTTGGTTGGGTTTTCTTTTTCTTTTTCATCTTACTCCTAGAAACTACAATATTTGCTCCTGGAAATGACAATATTTATCCTTTTAACTTACTGGCAGTATGTATTTAGACTTTGCATTATGCACTCCCATGCAAGTTGTTATGCTTTTTTTTAAACAAGGAAGTTTCTCTGATCAGCTAGATTTCAATTTTTTAATCAACCTTTTTTTGTGTCTGTATGGAATAACAAAGCGAGACTGATAACATGAAGTGGCTTTCAGCGTAGGTTTTTCTTTAGTAGTAGTAGTGTGCTCTACAATTGCATGCTCTTTCTACTTCTCTCCCGTTGGGCATTTTATGCAAGAGTAACTGTTCTGAGCATCTGTTCAGTCATAGTGACATTAACAAAAATTCATTTTTTTAGGCCTAATGTTGCTACAAGTGGGCTTCATCATGTAGCAAAATATTTCTGGAGTTTTCTTCCCCTTCCTTTAAGGAACATTACAATGATGTGAATTTTTTCCTACAGATTTCCTTTGCTACTTCAGACTGGAAATTCAGATGTTGTTCTTTACCTAATGAACTTTTTCTGCTGATCTACATCATACACCAGTGCTTTTGCAGAAGAAATAGCACTGACAGGCTGAACGGCTCAATGGAGATTTGACGCAGTAACAAAGGACGGTCCCAAAGCTAAAGCAAGCAAACCACCCTAATTTAATATTTATTAGTCCTTGACATTCATTGAGGTGCGTCTCCATAGATAAAATACTCAGCAGATAGTCTGCAGTGTGATGCAGTATGCAGAAAACAAAAGGCTTGACTTTCTCCCTCCACCCTCCCTCAGAGTTCAGATGGAGTTCTCATGAGGAGTGGTTGCACAGCCTGCTGAATAATAACAAAATAATTTGTCCTAATTTAAATATTCAGACTTAGCGAGAAGTTTTTGTTTCTTCACCCAAAACATAAATCCCAAACTTATCTTCATAAAAGAAGAAAGCTCGAAGCATTAGTGACATGATCTGTAGGAGAAGAGGCAGCTGTTGGGCCGGTGTAATGCTGTGGCAGTCGTACAGCTGAGAGCTTGAGGTGGTGAAGGATCATGTGTTGACAGCACTGTGCGAGGCGGATAGAGGCTGTCCCGTGCACTGTTGCAAGGAACTTGGAGTTTTCTTTCAATAGCCTATTGCCTATGCTAACAATCTGAGGGGGTTTTTGTGTATGTTTTTCAGAGAACTTGTACTCTTAATACCATGAAAGCAACATACTCGGTGCAGTGCTGCTTGAGCACTAGTGCTGCTTCTGTGTGTCCCTGAATCCAACAAGCCCAAATTCAAATGAACAGTGAATGCTTTTTGTGATGCAGCCTAGTGTGCATCTTTTTGTTTTGGCTTATTTGGTTTGTGTGGGACAAGAAGTTGCCATCTGCTGGTTTTTTGTGGATGTTATGCCTTGTTTTCTGTTGTGTTGTATTTTAAGAGATCAGAAGCTCAAACAAACAGCTGGCTAAACAAGAACCAAAGTGGTGAGACCTCTTTGAAGATTATGTAAAGGATTAGCCTACCAGTGAGAGGAAACACAGACTCTCAGATAAGAATGGCTCTTGAGTTATGATTGATCTTTTCTTTCTTGTTTTAATTTTTTTAAAGACAAAAGAATGTTGTGGTGCCCAGCATTGTTTTAACACCTGGTGGTACTGCAAAGCATGCCTTGGAAAGGCTTGCAGGTACCTGTGGTGCTCCCAGACCCTCGCTGCCAAGGAGGCTGGAGTGTGTGTGATGCCTGCAGTTCACAGGCGCTCACTGTGCGCTGCCAGGTGTTTCTGACCTGTGTATGGTCTCTTCAGGTGTGCTGTCTCTCCAGTGCTCAGCCCTGGGCTTCCCATTTTTAGATAGGGTCTCCCCCCAGCTTTTGTGCTGAGAGGAGGCCTTGGTTTCATCTTTTACCTTCTGTGGATGTACCAAAAAGATGAAAATAAATCGAATTCATCTTAAGGTGTTACCTTGCATGAGAGCTATGTGACTAGCTATGTCTGTAAAAATGGAAGTTTGCCTTTCCAAAAACAATTTAATTTACTGGTACCTGGTTTTGTAGGTTCCTTCTTTTGCCATGAAAAAGCAGCACTAGCATTTATATTTGTGCTAGAAGTGTGACCTCCCTCTGACCCGAAACATCTCTGCACAGAGCCATGCAGTCTGCAATACTGTCTTTTTTTTTTTTTAAAACAATAGATAGATTATAACTTCATTTCACACTGTGTGGTGCTGTCCTTTTGTTTTCATGATGTGGTAGGGTAATGTTAAGGTTTATCTTAATGCATGGCTTGTTTGGTCCTCAGCTAGGGAAAGTCCTCAGCTAGGGAAGCTGCATGCCCAGTGAAGCAGATAGTGTGTAAGTAGGGCTCCTCAGTGCAATGACAGCATGATGAATAAGTAAGAACCTCACGTCTTTCTTTTTTCTGGCTTCTAATCATTTTGCTTTCTCTTAGCTTTCAGTTGTTGCCAGATAAACCTCCTTCCCTTGTAACACTAGCCACATGCTGACAGTTCTGCCTAATTATTTCACAGCATAACTGCTCACCTGACCAGCCAGCCACTTCTTTTTCCAGTTGCACAAATTAACACTTCATTCCTAGCAAATGTTAGTGCAAACTCAAGGGGGAATAAGGTTGATGGTATTCTTTTGTGTGGTTTGGTAGGTACCTGGCTGAGCACCCAGTCATGATTTTTAATATTGCTGAGATTTTTCTATGTAATGATATGTAATGTGATTATGGAACATTAGATGGAATAATTAAACTCACCACCTACTTAACTGACCAAGACAATCTGGGTGATGCACTTAATTGTACAGCATCTGTTACCTTGCATGCAGATGGTGTTCAGGCTTAATGAAAACACATGGCCCCAAGTCTTGCTGAGTCTTCCCTAGGGTTTCACAGGCATCTTTTTTATCAGTTATTTCACAGAAGCCATCTTAAATTTCTTGTGAGCTCCTGGTTCTTTTCCGTGAGCCTTTTCATTCCAGAAAGAGCAAATTCAGTGTGCTCAAACTGATGTGCAGGAGACAGCATTAAGGTCACCTTGCAGTCTTCCCTGATGAATGAGAAGAGTGGAATGTGTCCGTAACCATCTTCCTGGCAGAAGGAAGTGGTATCATCTGGTGTGTGTAAATGGAATCTGTTTAGTTACCGAAACCTTGCATGCGACGACTTCTCTTTCTCTGAATTACCTTGTTACCCACTATTTTAATGTCTCCAGATGCAAAGCTTATGCTTTAAGGCAGTGATGCAAACTCTTAGCCACAATGACAAAGTGTGTGGCATTATAAAGTGTTTATATTCCTGTACATCACTGCTTATTTTTAGTAGTGTAGTTTCTGTGAATGAGTGAGTGAGTGAGTCATATTGGCCTGAAAGTTTTGCAGTTACTTGAATGTTAGTTTTTTAATATTAGGAGGAGGACCTTAAAAGTTCTGTTGTTGGTTTCTTGTTGGTTCTTCTCATTTGTTTCATGGATTTTCTTTAGTGGTTGGTGTTGAAAAGTCATTATTATCTTTGGCAAGCAGAGGTAAGTGGGACCTGTGTGAATTTTCTTTTGTGGACTGTAATGGGACATTAGGAAAAGGCTCTTCATTGAGAGGGTGTCTGGTCACTGGAACAGGCTTTCCACAGAAGAGGTCACGGCACCAAACCTGTTAGAGTTCAAGGAGCATCTTCATGATATTTAGGCATATAGTTTAGTTTTAGGCAGTCCTGTGAGAAACGAGCAGTTGGCCTTGATGATCCTTATGGGTCCCTTCCAATTTGAGATATTTTGTGATCCAGGAGGAAACAAAGAGGGGACAGGAGTGCTCAGACTTCAAAACTAGAGTGTCTTCAGTTCTACTCCCAAGGCTTTGGGGAATTCACAGACCATTTGGAATTATGAAATTCTGAACTAAATAAAAATGTGTGTCTTTAGGCAGTGGCAACAACTTGCAGAGAGGTTCCTTTTCAAAAGAAGCGAGCTTCTTTCTGTGCTGCAGCATAGACATGTATAAATGCAGTCCCTGGATGTAGCTGACCTCTGTTTTCTCACCTGGTTCTTAAAAACTACAGGTGAAAACACGATTTCATCTTTGAGTTTGTAGTTGGAGGTATTGTGTTCCTCCTCCATAAATCTTGCTACAGTTGTTAGCTGTTAATTAGAAATTGGAGCGTTTACAATGACAGAGTCAAGATTTGCCAAATGTGGATGATCCAGTTTTGGAAATGGAAAGAATTATTGAAGTAGTATTGGCATTTAATGTAGAAAGTATTGAATAAGCATGCAACTCTCGATTCAGCTTTTTTTTTTTTTTAATGACTGTATCAACATGTGAATGATTTTCCTTTCCTGGTCAGCATTTCCCCTGCAACTACCCTTCAACAAGGGTGGTGTTGGCAATATTAGAGGTTTTTAGGAATTGTACAGAAATGGGTCATGCAATTAAAAAATTATAGTGAATCTTATTTGCAATGAACACCTGAAGACCTATTGCAATGGTACTTTGCATTGGTAGTGCTGAGTGAAGTACCCAAATTCTGATCGTGGTCAGAGTGCTTGTGGGAGATCAGCTTGTGTTGGAACATACTGGCTAAGTTTTCAGTTCTGAGGTTGTGAGGCTTTTAATCTCAGGCAAGGATGGGTGTTGACATTTTATTTAGGGTTTAGGAGCTGCCAGCGAATCATGGGTGTCTTAGTCTCAGGCATTATTATGAATAAACTTGACTCATATTTTGGAAGGAGGTAGGCAACTTGGGGAAGGGTGAGGAATTGCATGTGATCGTTCATTGCTTCTCTTGACTTTTATTTGGGGGCGAATGGAAGGATAAAAGACTAGAACAAGTATTTGCCTGTAGATTCTTTGTGGTGGTTTTATTATACTGCAGGCATGTGGGGCGGGGAGGAGAGGGTGAAAAAATAGAGCAGCTAATCCATACTGGATCATAAGAGACAAAACTGTTACTAAAGATGAGTGGCCTGTGTTCTCTGTTTTCTCATGGTGTCTTATTTTTATGTAAGCAGCAGTGTAGGAGTGCGTTGAATAGGTGAGAACCGAGTTGCATAGCTGGTGAATGTGAGTTCTCCCACACAGCTACAATGTGATTAATGGAAGGCTTGCATAACTTATGTTACTGTGGCGGGGGGGAATCAGATTGAATGTGTGTGGCTGTCTTGCAAGGTATGGCTGGCCGAGAAAAGTGTAAAGGCCTTACTAAGCCTGGGCTGGGCTGGGCCATGAGTCGTGTAGCAAGGGTCAGAGGTGTCTCCAGCCTGGAAGATCCTCCCCTCCAGGAAGAAGCCACTTTAAAATCAGTGAGCAAGCCTTATGGGGAAGACAGAATAGGAGAAAAGGGAAGAAAGAAGTAAGTTGCTTTGTTGTCCTCAGTCACATTTTCCTCACATAGCATGGAGGGCCTGATTAGCCAGCTGTTTCTGAGAGTCTATTAATCCCTTGGTGACAAGGAGACTCTTCCTATCAAGCAAACCTCAGGAATCTGTCTCACCTATGGTTAGGAAAGATCAGGGCTTGGTAAGGACAAACCCACCCTTTGTTAAGGAGCCAGGGGGAGTGTCAACTCCCTGTCACATCTGCTTCACCTTGTCTCCTCCAGTCTCCTGTGGCAAAGCACAAAATTTGTTTCTGATATAATTGGTTACAGCAAATAATTGGTGTAATAAGACTTGTGGTTTCCAAGGTTCTGTTTAAAAAAATACAGCTACTTCCAGCTGCAGACTCAATTACATAGTCACTCTTGGACCTGCCTCACTAATCTCTTTTTACACTCACCTGTCCCACCCAGTTTTAGTGGAGCAACCACTTAAACACATCACAGCATGTGAGCCATGGCTGAAAGAACCTTTTCATAATGGGTGTCTTTATTTTCCTGAGAATTTCTTCCTCAGATTCTTCAAGGGTGACCCATACTGTAATTATTTCCCTGCAATCCTGGGTATAGAGTCCAGCCTCCCTTTAGGTAATATTCTGAAATTATACCTACAGATTGTAAGGCAGAGAAAAAGCATACCAGAGACGCTTTGTATTTTATTCCAAATTTGTTCACCACTGTCAGTGAAACTAGTAAAATACTAGTTCTTCCTTTAGGTATTATTGGTTTGATTTTGTTGTGGGACAGAATAATTGCTTGTTGCCATGGCTTATAGGAAGCATGAGTGTAACTCTCTGAACTGAAACACATGGGTTTCAAATAACACCATTTATTATTGTTGTTGTTAATATTATTAATAATAATACTATTACTGTTATTATTGTTATTACTATTGTGCTTTCCCTCAAAATTGTAATGCTTTGCAGCAAGCTGAAGGTAATTTTTATACATATTAGAAGTTGCCCTGTGAGCAGAAAACAGGAGATGCTCCAGGTCTGATAATTTGCTAAAATTTAGCAGATGAATAATTCCTTTAGCAAACATATCTGAATTTCTTTCAAGATATGGATGGGGCCAAAGAGTTCTCTGGTGCTGCATGGCAATTTTGGCCCTCTTCCCCAGGTGTTCTGAGATCCCTTATCCCAGCATGCTGTGGGTGGATGGGTGGTGCTTCCCAGGGATCAGGAACCGGTGTTAAGCAGCCTGCCTGTCTGTGCTGCCAAGGGATGTGGTCCAAGGAACACTTGGAAATCAGTTCATGAAACGTGAACTGTTTACCTGAAAGCTACTTTCTGTGCTGTGAAAAAAAAGGGAACCTAGAAATGTACCTTCATAGGAGCAAGAATAACTGGTACTAAGGAGCTTTGTATACCTTTTGACTTCTTAACTTTTATTTTTTTGTTTCTCCTCTACACCCCCATCATAGCACTCTGCCCATGGTTATAAGTTAAAGACATAAATGTGCAAAACAGGAACATTGTTAAGGTTTTACATTTAAGGCCATGGAACCGAGGGAAGTCTGTCTGTTGGACTCTGCAGGTTGGGCCAGGTCTCTCCCTTGTGTAGCGAAATCCAAGTTTCTGGAGGAAACAAGCAGAATCCTGTGGCCAAAGGGTGTTGGAGCAGATGGTCATAATGGTCTCTTCTGATTTAAAATCTAACAGTTCTCTCACACACCAGTTGCTGTGTTTTAAATCGTGTAGGAGGGTGCTTTCTGATAGAATGGGAGCATGAAATCAGGCAGGAATGGGGTGTGTGGAAGCTGTTGTCTGTGGTGGAAGAGTGCCTGTTGTGGGCAAAAAAAAAAAGCTTAGTGAGAAGTAGCTCTCTTCTGCAGAGACTGAACAGGGGAAATGTCTATTGCCCCAAGCTGAGGAAATTCTCATTCTTCCACTAACTTTCAGGAATATCAGGACGGTGAAGAGAAAGTTCAGTTTGGTGCAGTAGCTGAAGGGGATGGGTTTTGTCCAAACTTGATTCCAAGGCTAAACTACTTGCATTATTTTTGGCCATAACTGGAGAGGCCTGGTGGGAGAGAAGGAAAATGAAATTCAAAGTTTCATTATTCTTGGCCCATGTTTAGTGTCTACTGAGTGTTCCTGAAAGTCCGAGTGACTGCTTTAAAGACACCTTGAGAAAGTCTGGGTTTTTGTGTGCTTAATGTAGAAGTGTACTGAGCAGGACTGCAGGTGCGTGAGAGCAGTTCTGTGATGATCTGCAGAATGGTTTCCTGCTCTGTGAAATTCTGTTCATATATCATGCTTGAGATGAGTAGCTGGCACTTCGGGTGGCCTGTCTAATATGGCTCCTGCAATTGCTGGGAAACCAAGCAAAGCACTCCAGTCCTGATCAGGCACTGCAAACTGTAGAGGAGAGGATGCTCTGCGGGACAGGGGAAGAAAGGAGAGCTGGATCTCTAGCTGTGTTTGGAATGGGTTTGACAGACACCAGGGTACAAGAGTACGAGAGAGTACCTTAGAAAAGTGAGCTACACATTGTGTGTCTGAGTAGGCTTCTGGTTGAATTTCACTCTGAGAGGGCACTTCGGTGTGTGTGATTTTTTTTTAATATTTATTTATTTATTTATTTCTCCTCCTTAAATGATAGGATTAAGTTTATAGACATCTGAATGGCTAATTAAGCAGTGGCTTACAAAAGGATAGAATGACCAAGATGAAAACTCTGTATTTGAAAGTGGGATATCAAGTTCCTACTTTATGGTAGTGTGATGCTGATCTTCTAAAATATGAAAATGTGTTGGGTTGGTTTTTTTTCCTTTATTTAAAAACTAAAGGAGATCTCAAGTATTCGTATTGAGTGGGATAGGCAGACAGAAATAGAAATACGAGAAGTCTGTTAATGTAGAAAGCTGAAAAAGGAGGCCCACAGCCACTATTCAGTAATTTGGATTGCATGTCTGTGATATTGTATGTGTGCACTGAGGTATTTTGTTTCATGTTTGTTTTCTGGAAGTAAGGTACTTAGGTTGCAAAAGTGAATACTGTATAGAGTTGAAATTTACTTAATTGAATTTTTAATTATCAAAAAGTCTGGAAAAAATAAACACCAATAAGAATAAAATGCTTGTTGTGAAGTTTTCCTAATACTTCATGCAATAAGTGTGGTTGTTTTATTTTTAAAAAAAACCCCTAACATCTGTTTTGCAGGAGAAACTGTAGAAGGTCTTCGGGAGAGCGATTATCTTCTGATTCATTCGTGTCGGCAGTGGACAACAATTACAGCTCACAGTCTGGAGGAGGGTCACTACGTCATAGGGCCAAAGATAGAAATCCCTGTACATTATGCAGGTAAAGCTATTGTTGACCTGAAATACACATTCAAAAACAATGAATTGCCTACCACTTATACTGATTACTATATTTGAGTGAAGCTAAGCTTCTCATGCCATTGCCTGTGAGTTAACTTTTTAGCAATGTTACAGAACAAGAGATACTGACTTGTTCCGAGGGCTACTAAATAGATGAATTTCACTGAGCAACACATTGACAGAACAGATAGCTGTGTAGAGGAATTGGTTTCAATAGGAGCATAATGAGTTGCCAGCACTTCTCATGTGTGACTGTGGAGACACAAGTGTGAAAGTTTGAAATTGCCTTGAAATGTTTGGTCAAAGATGGAATAGATTCTACACTCAAGCTGGAGAGGATTTTTTGATATTTCCATGTTAAACACCAGGGACTCCTCATAATACTGCAGTTTTAAACTAATGCTCCTCAGTAGTTCCTTGTTGTTGTTTGCCTTTATGGGTGATAGAGTAATACTGTTGTTCCAAGTAGCTATGATCCAACTAGTCCATATTTATTTTATGATTTCAAATTATTTTACTTTCCTAGGAAATTACTTTTAGTACTATTTCCTGCTCTTTAGTGTTCTTATTCACAAACTGAACAGAACAATACAATGTGAGTGGGAGGTGCTTCTTACAGCAGTAGATAGAAAACTTTTAAAAGCTGAAAAGTGTGAACTGAAAGAGCCATGGCTACAAAACAAAGATGTGGGCTTAGTCTTCTGTATGAGTTATGAGTTGAATAGTGTACTTGGCTCTGCTACAGTCTCCTTTAAAACACTGAGGGTGTGCTGAGCTGGACAAGACCTGGCTGAATTGCTTTGTGTCAGTCACACCAGCGCTACAGCTGCAGTGATGCACCCGTTCCAGTGATGAAAATTGCGCCACTTACCTACTGTTTCTCCTTGGAATTCACCACTGGAAGGTTAATTTTTCTAAGATACCTTTAAAAGTATTGGTCTGATGGCATATAGTGTCATAATATATGTGGCTTTAAAACCCTCTGAAGTTAACTTTCTTAGCTTAAACAGTTTCTAGTGCTTATGCTTAGTAATGTTGATTTTTTTTATATCTCCTGTATAAGCTCCAGTGGTGTAGACAGATAAACACTTCACTTCCGTCAAACTGAATGCCATGTTTTAAAATCCTTACACTGATTCCTGGAAGAAGGAGAATGGAAAATAAAATAGTTATTGGCATGAAAGGAGATCTTAAGGGGTTTACTAAAGGCTTGGTTCTTTATTTTTAAAGTTAACAAAGATATGCTAAGCAGGGTTTCCTGACTCTTCATGCTTTCATTCATTCATATCTTAAATTTACACAGACACCAGCAAAATCAAAATCTATCCCCTGAGATACTGCGAAGGTGTCGCTGTGCTTTTCTTCCTGGCCTGCATTAATGCAGTAAAAGAGTGTGCATTTAGTTACCAAAATACATTTTGCTATGAAAGAAAGTTCCCTGCCACAAAACCCTCATTAATGACATGAAAATACCTGAAAGTTCAGAAACTTCCATCTAGTGAGGGCACTTACTGAACACATGATGAACTTCAGTGTTGCCAAAGGAACTTCACAAAAATGGTCTGTGCTAACTTGCAGAACCAGAGCATGTCTGATGGGGTTGCCTGCACGAAAGGAGAGGTGAATCTGTGCATGTGAAGGATTAGTTAGCAAAGCACTGCAGTTCGGCACTTGGAAGCTAACGTTAATGCAGTTAGACGTGTCCTCCATACTCCAAAGATTACCTTGTACTGCTGTGGAGTGCCATACAGAGGCCTGTGAGCTAACACTGAGTGTGCCTTCAGTGTTGCACTGTGCAGTGCCTCACGCTCACTGCTCTGGGGATCCAGAACCTCCCGCCTGAGAGGCCAAGTTTAATGGGCTGGGTGCTTACCTGGATTATAGGACTGACCTTTTGCGTTGTTAAACTTTAAACTTCTGTCAGCTAAGATGTCCTGTCTACCAGAATGACCCTTAGAGATGGAACATAAGAGTTCATTAAAGTGACTTTCTAGGTTTGTTCTGGCTTTAATAGATTGATATGGCACTCCCCAGGCAGGCCTGCTAGGCCGAGGGCCTGAAGGAGAGCCACACAAAGAACACACACAGACGCAGCAGGAGAGAGAGCAGGAAGAGAGAGGGCAGAGCCCTCCGACTTTATTTTATATGTTTTCACACATCACCGTGGATTGGAGGTAGAAATCACCACCTCCTATAATCCACTTGGTCAAAGTATTTGTCAATCATATTTCTCCGCCCAATATAGTGGAATTCGTAAACACACCTACAATTTAGGAAAACATAGATAATAGAGAGAAAACAAGTCATGGCCATGAGAGAGAAAGTCTAACAAGAAAACACTGAACACTGCAAGTCAGGGCAACATCATACCTTTTCTTTTTTTCAGCCCTAGAAGAATTTCAGTGTCACAAATTGCAGTGTGATTTTGGTTGTAACAGTTCAGCAGAAAGAGACATTGAAACTGATTTTATTTTCCTGAGATGATGGCTTAAGTAGCACAGTCATCACTCGTATAATATAAATATGAGCACGAAGTAAATGTTACTTTGCTACTTGCTAAATCAAGTTTTGATACACTTATTAAACAATACTGCCGCGATGTCCCCGGCAGGGGCACCGGGCTCCCACTTGTGGTTTCAGGGGCTGGCTGGGCTGCTCCGAAGTGTGGGAGATTTGGCGAAGGTCCCGCAGGGTTTCACCTAATCCACTGATGTTACAGGCGTGCCGAGGAAGGAGAGATGAAGCGGAGGGGCTCCTCAGGTGGTTTATTTGGCACCGGGGTTGTGCTAGGGAAGCACTGGCATGGCGAGTTACAGTTACATAAATACCAACATGAGGGGGCGGGGGAGGATACAATCATCCTATGAGGTAGGGGTGCGAGTTTGAATTTGGTGGGCTTTGTATAGGATTGCAAAATACAGAGCCCTCCGGGGGGGGAACCAGATACTGAGGGTGGGGGGGGAGGGGGGAGACAGCAGTGCCTGGCCATGAGGGAAGCTGAAACCTGGCCAACAGCACACCGCAACACAATACAATACAAAAAATGCAGAACAAATACAATAAAGCCTTATTAAAGAAGGGAAATGCTGTATTTTACATTTAAGTGAAGTTTCATTAACAGAACCTGAGTTGTCCAGTCTTGCTGATGGTCCTTTTCCTACTATGAAAGTGCTACCCTAGTTGTTTCTGTTGATAATGACAGACACGGTTAATTTTTGCTGTTGAAGGTATTATATGACAGTTGTTAGTGTAACCATTCTCTCTTGAATAGTCTCTTCAGTCTGCTTCTCTTTAGAGTAAAAATTAAAGTTAATGTAACATCAAGTTAATTTTTATGTAATTCAAACGAAATAACTAATGTGTTTCTGGCTCTTAAAACAACAGAAGTCTTCATGTGCATATGGAACGGAGAGCATATCAAAATTAATGTCCTGATAGTGCCCTGTCTTGGTGTGAGAGAATGGGTTTCACAAGAAACCAAGGGAAACCATCACAGTAGATGGACATTCCTTTTGTGTCCTTTGCTTTCCTCAGGTACACAGTTCACACTTGATACTTATAGGAAGGTCTTATCAGCTCTCTGTCTGAACTAGTTTTGTTTGTTCCTGGTACTCTAATATCCTTAATACTGAATTTCTACTCCAAAAGCAAATAGGTATTACCAATACCCTCCAGCTGATGTTAAATATTACTGTTACATTTTGCTTAAGCAGCATGGTAACCTTTACATGATAAATGTCTCCCTGGGTAGCCTCTGGAAAATACTGGTTTATGATCTGAATTTGGAAGATAGAGGGCATGTTGGTACCTTGCAGAATGACACTTTGCTGTGCTGCTGCTTGCCAAGAAGGATACTTGGCATTCTTCTGCAGAGGCTCTGCATTGGAAGATGTGTCCCAGGGATATGCTGGTGACCACATCTCAGATGTGTTCTGTGATAACTGAAAGGCACTGAAGACATTCTCTCAGGGTTTTAATACTGTGGTCCCCGGGTGTTGTCTGACTCTTCTTGCATTACCTTCTAGGCCTCTACAGCTCTAAACTGTCTAAAGTGGTTTTGAGGATTCATCAGCTCAAGCTGCAGAGGTGTTCTGCTCTGACTGTAAATGGCTTGGGTTCAGTCTATTGTAAATGCCTGTGCTACGTGGCCACAGTTATGTGTGCAGATTATTGATGTGAAAGTGGATGATCAGGTTGGATGTGGTTGCTTAAAACCTGCTGTACAGGAAAAGTGGCACAGAAGGCTGTGGAGTGTGTGCATACCCCCACCTACACAGTGCACTCTTTGCTTTGAAAGGCCATGCTAGTGTTGGTGAGTGCATGCAATGAGAGTAAAAAGTACTTTGGGATGGGTTGGCAGCATCTAGGTCATTTTACCCCAAATACTCACTCCCATGTTTAATCAAATCGTAACAAGACTTTTAATGTTGGGGTTTTTTAGGGCCTTATCTCTGTTGTTGCAACTGATGGTTCATCTTCTCAACTGTCTGTTTAGTTTTTTCCATTCTGAGAGAAAAGCTGTTCCTTTGAGATGATGTTTAAAAAAAAAGACAAACACACAGGTGTAAAAATCCTTTTGTTTTTCTGTGATCTTCTACTCAGTTTTGCCCAGAGTTTGGAGGGAATGCCTCTTATGTCTCTGCTGCCATCTGTGTGCATATAGGAGGCAACTAACAACAAAAATACTTCTATAAAGATATTAGAAAGTAACACCCTGTTCCAGGGTGTGCCACACTGTAACACATCCGGGATGTTGAAAATATTCCTGTGAGTGCACACCTCCCTACCACAGAGTGAAGGTGTGCAATTACTAATACAGAATAATCACTGGTGCCCTGCTCTGGTTGCTTACCTAAGTGTGCTGATAGCTTTCTTAATGTCTTTTAAATGAGAAAATATAAAACCTTGTCATGTGAACCTTCCCCAGGTGGGGTGTTGGACATGAGTGAGTCAGAAGGCCCTTCTCTGGTGGTGGTGTACAACAAACACCCTACTGAAACCTGTTTCTACTGGTCTGATTTATTAATCATGGAGCAGTGCCTGATGGGCGTGTTCCTCCCTGTGTCCTGCTGACACAGAGGGAGACACTCTCTGCAGGTCTTCTCAGAAGTGAACTTGCCTTGGCAGCAGGAGAGCTCTCTGAGATCTGGCAACATGAAACTACAGAAGTTTCTTTCTCAGGTCCAAAGGCAAGGCTGCCTCCGAGGCACAGTTTTGGCCGTCCCTTTAGGCCTATTGCTATCCACTCTGGAATAGCCATCCCTTGGACACTGACGGAGGAGAGCATGGTGTGAGTTAGGCATCTCCCAGTTGTCTTGAGATGATGACAGTGACAGCAGCTGTTTCTCATTAGGCACCCTGAACCTGGTGCATCCTGGTTTGGAAGGTCTGGAAGATCTCCGATTTTTCCTTTGGTGATGCTGAGCACTCTCTAGATGTTTATAGTATGTTGGGTCTTCTGTAAGTTTGCTGTGGCGCTCCCTTCCTGGCCTTGGGGAGAAGAGCAAGCATTAGACTGGCACACACATATCCTTTGCTTGTCGGCATTATGGTGTCTGCTGCCAGGCTTATGTTACTTTGGGGACAGAGGGGGAGCCAGCCTAAGTTCAGTTCAGACTCTCCGCTCTCTCAGATGCGATTTAATTCTGTGTGCTGATCAAGGAAGGTGGTGCTGGACAAAGGGCGCTTTGTCCGGTGCTTTGCTTCCCTGGGAAGAGCAGGTGGTGCCAGGGAAAACTATGCCTGTTCTTCTGTGTGAGCTGAGCAGCACAGCTCCGATGGGGTAATTTTAATTTCAAAGAAGTGGGTGAGATCTAAGGCGGGGAGGGACGCTACTCTAGAGTAGAGAACTTAGATGAGTCCTTTCCAGCCAAGAGGCACACCACTCCCTGATACGAAATGTTTTGCACTTTAATTTGTGTTTTGCTTTGAACTTAACCTGGCACCGAGCTATCACATAGTTCTCCTGAGGCTTTTGTGCTCTGTAGCTGAGTATCACTTTCTATAGAGTGGGGCCCGAATACAGTGCTCCTGAGAGAGGCAGGCTGCCATGTGTATGTGGGCTGGTAAATGATTAATGAATGGATAGCCTCAGAAGAAAACCAAGAAAACAACCTACCCACACATTTAATCCCCCAAATACTCAAGTTTTGTTTTGTTTTTTCTTTTTTTTCCTTGAAAAGGGTTGTGCATCTGAAAAGCAACTGGAGGTTTGAAAACTTTTCTTCACAAGTGCTTGTAATAAAAGAAAGCATTGCCATCAGCATATAGCCTTCATGCTTTTAAAAGAGAAATATGACTTCTGTAGTTCTAAATACTTGACTGTGTGAAGTTTATAGAGACTTGCAACCCTTCTCTCCCCATAAACACGTAGAAGAAAGTGTATTTGGTATTCATTTAAAAGTCTGATTGTAAAGTAGTGCCAGAATATTGCAGAGAGAGAGAGGGCATTCATTTTATTGAACATTTTGTGCCTCCTCAGCTCTGAGTTCAGTAATGTCTGTAACATTTGTAATTGCCCATACAGCATCATTACATGCTTTTCTGGAAATGTTTATGCATTAAAATATATTTATTGACTTGACTTTAGTTTGTTGCTACCTCATTTTCCCCACAAAGACTTAGTTTTTTTTTATTCTAGGAAATCACAACTTTGTAGTCTGGAAATTCTCCATATTCCTGACTTCTCAAAGCTGTCACCTCGAAGAACTGGATGAACTCTTCTTATATACAAGCAAATATCCATATTCCTTTTTTTTTTCCTCAAAGAGTTATCTTCAACAAGTTGTCAGACTTTCCCATGGTCCTGTCTGTTTGTTATTTCACTTTCTGTGCCCATTTAAATTTTGGCAAACACTTCTCCATTGATCTAGAGTGCAATATCAAATTGTGGAATCAAAATGCAGTCAATGAGACTGCTGGCAAAAACTGGTTATTTCTTTTGCATCTTTGGGTGCACTTGTTCTTCCTGTTCTTTCATCCCCCCCTATTAGCCAGTCTAGTAAAGTGGCAGCTTTTTACCTAATTTTAATGATATATTCCCCTTTTGTCAGATCACCTGTGTTGGAGAATCTCATCTACTTTGCATTTTGTTTTATAACTATTAAGGAAAGTATACGTGTCTTCTTGTTTGGTTTTTTTTTTCCCCTCCTTTCTTCTAGAGTCATGTGCTGACAGCTTCCCAGAATGGAAGCTATGGATCAGCAATACCTTTTCAGTGTGGAGAAATGATTCAAATTTAGTGTCAAGTGAAACGACGCTATGCAATTCTTCATCTGGTTGCACTGCTGAGAATCTTTCACTTTTGACTTCATCTCTTTGGACCCAGCCACACTTTTTTGCAGTGTCTATTTTCCCTAAAGTTACCATCCTCATAAGTTTAAATCAGCAGACTGTGAACCTGTTTCTCTCTTTGTGTATATACAATCTTATGTCTATGAAAGATTTCTGGTATCCCCAACAAAACTTGTGGAATTTGCTTGATGTTCAGTTTTGTGGGTAGATATATCAAAGTTTATATCCAGCTTTGTAATGATACCACATTCAACACTCTTTTAGTTCCAATTTACCTTTCAGGTATTTCAGGTGGGCCAGACAGCAAAACTGGAACTGCTGTAAGAGTCTGCAGCCCTCAAAGACTGTTGCTCTTTGATGTAATGAGAAGAGTAGGATTATTTCACAGGGTAGTAATATTCCAAGCAATGGAGGAAAAGTCTGATTCTGTCCTAGAAGTTCGTGGGCAGAAAATACTTGTATTTTCTCTCTTGCTTTCTAACCTGGAGTAAGAGTCTGTCATTTGTAGACACCAGTTCTTCTACAAAATATGCTTGATTTCATGAGATTGGCTTGATGCCTTAAAGGGACCAAAAGCTTGTGATGATAGTGATATTTTCTAGTACTGTTACTGTAAGGAACTATGTGGGAAGAGGTGTATGCTTTTAGATACAGCTGTCTTGCTCTCCTCTGCTTTGACTTCAGCACAAGTATAATCTTACCCTTATTTTAAAAAGAAAAACCCTAAGATTTGCTTCAGCATTGAATTTGTTTTATTTCTGAGAAGGGAAGTAGGAAGAGAGAGGGAAAACTTGTAGCTTTTACAACTGATGACTCCAACTGTCACATGTTCCTCTCAGACTTCCACTGCTCTTGGCTGTTACTCAAAGTCTGCAAACTTGAAACTTGCTGAAATTCAGCTGTGACCTTACAAGCTTTCACTGTAAGGTGGTGGCGGTGGAGTTTTTTGTTTCATTTTGTTTGCTTGTTTCAGATCTCCATGAGCAGCAAAGAAGCCGATTGGAGTTGCATCAATTAGGAAAAAGTTCTAGAGGCTCGTACAAAAGAAATTAGCTGGGGAGGATGACTTTTTCAAAGATTGCAATTGAGGGGAGGATAGAATAGCAGCCAGGAAACTGGTTCCCAGAAGACTGGGAGATGGCCTGAATCACACCGGGTTTACTTGGCATTGCATTAACTACTTTGCCTTAGCTCTTGGCTGGTACAGTGGAGTGCTGGGCTCATTTGCATGATGCTGGAAAGACGTAAGTGCTTGGGAAAGGGTCTTAAAAGCTGCCTAACTTAACCACTGGGAAGCTGAGAAAAAAAGGCTCATCCCCACTGGGAATCTGAGGTGTATTCAGGGCTGCACTCGAGGTTCTGGTCTGATCCCACATTTCTAACGATCTGAAGCTACCCTAAGCACTAGCTACAAGGAAATTGGAAATGTGGCTCCTGAGTTCCCAAGAGACAGCTGTTTTCCTCTTTCATGAGGTCTAACCTCAGAATTCAAAGGGAGGAGTTGCATGAACACTACAGCTGACCCAGGTGGTGAGCTGATGCCAGCAAGGTTGGGGCGGGGAAACTGCCTGTTTCTAGGCACTGAGCAAGGCATGAATAAAGTGTGAAGCTGCTTCACCTCTTGCTTACTCTGACAGGCCTGTAGAAAACCATACAGTTAAAAGACCTTAAGGATAGTTAAGAAGCTCAAAGAGGGTCTCTTAGCCTATAGTCTGTAATTGCAATCTAGAACTTCACACCAGTTATCCTAAAGTAGGAGTTTTACAGTTTTAACACCACCCATCTGGCCTTGAAGTTATCCCTTGATGAGATAAAGAGTAAAGAGAAGGGAGTTGTAAAGGCTATATTTAAGCAGTTTTTAAAAATATGCTTTCCCTTCTGTGCAAACTTGGGAGAAGAATTTTTATTAAATTCTGAAAAACGGTATATTTTGAGTTGATGGTTCATATGGGCAATGATGCCTTTTGTTAACCTCTTACATAATGCTGCATGAATTTTCATACAGAGTACCAGATGCAGAAGAAAGCAAGCACATGTGACTGCTAAGAATGAAGCAGTCACCAATGCAACTATCCCATGACTCTTACCTGGATCACAGTTCATGCTAGTAGCAGATGAAGACTCTTGCAGAGAAGTGCAGTCCTTAATGCTTGGGGAATTTGGTTATGGGCTATTGCACACTTCATCTGGTTGATTCTTTTGCTTTTGGTCTCACTTTCTTTCAAGTTGGTCCCTGTTTTTTCCTTTACTGATATTATGATTTGTTATATGGACTAAATCTGCATGGGAATTTGTGAGGGAAGAAATTGCCATGAGCTTTCTATAATTAGTCTATGAAATCCCTCTCAGACAGACTGTCCCTTTTCCATTTCAGGGCTGGAGGAGGAACTGTTACAACTGAGCTAACATGGCAAACAAGCAAGGCAAAAATTATTGATGTCTTTCCCTTCTGTAAATACAGAACCCAGCTGGCAGGAATGTAGAGCAGGAGTTTTGATAGATCATGTGTGTTTAGGGAGGGAGCTACAGAAAAATCTGTCTCACAGAATTGTCATCCTGTGAATTTTTGGATGCCCAAACAGATTATTTTTTTTCCCCTCCCTACTGGAGCCAGTATTTGCTGCTCAAAACATCTGATAGGAAGTGTGGTAGGAATTCTTCAGCCAGCATCCTCCCTATGGAAACCAGCACACTTCATGTCTGGGAACGAGAGCTGGTCATGTCAGTGCTGCCAGTTAAAGCAACTGACATCACTGATGTCCTAAGCTTTGAACTACTGTACCAATTGGTGCCAATAGTAAAATAAAACCGTGCTATTTAAGTCATGTATAACTGTTTATGTGGAGAATGTAATTTGTGTGTTTAATTTAGCCTGTGATCCAAGACAGTAATTCTGCTGTGTCAGGGAAAGGCATTTCTGTGAGTTTCGAAAATTAAAGAAGTGGAAAAACTGTCTTTTTCCTCTGTCGTGGGCTGTTGTGCAGAGATTTTCTGTTCTCAGTTGGCAGAGATGAACTTGTTTCAGTGGCCGGGGGGAAGCTATTAACACTAATAGCAAAGGTGACCATTATTACCTGGATAAGAGGAACATGGGTATTTAACTTCCTGCTCTGAAGGACCTGTGCAACAGAAAGAAACTGAAAGCCTGTACTTACTTTCTTGCGGCTTTATGTACAGACATGAAGCTCTGTCTTCCATTCATTCCCTTTACTGCAGGTGAGACTCAACTCTTCTGTTGAACCCAAGTGTGAAGCTTGACCCCAAAGGCAGGTGGAGCAGGGGCAAAGGAGAAAATCCACTGTACGCTGTCAGAGGGCTTTCATAAATGTCCTCAAACTAGGAACTCCAGGCTGCTGAGCCAACTGTCACAAAAGCTACAACACTGACAGATGCTACTGTCATCTTGGGTGGCTGATAGCCTGTATAGAGTAAGAAAGACCTTTTAAATCAAAGTGTTAAGAAGGTTATGTTTTTCAGGGGAGGCACCTTCACATCATGCTCTTTAAATATTTGTCACTGGTTCAACCTTTCCGGTTCATCTCAAGTGAATTCTGTATTGCAGTGGACTGGGAATAGCCAGCCAAGGCTGGCTGGCTGCCTTTGAGTGCCTGTAGTAATTCAAGGTGGCTGCATCTATTAATTGTTGCCTTGTTTCATGGCACTCACCTGATCCTTCTTTTGCTGTGTGTGGGCCACCTCATCATGTGAAAGGTCCCATTTTTGTTACGATGGCTGGACACATGCTCAAAAAGGAAGAGGGATGTGTGAGTAGGATGCAAGATCACACCTGAAGGTCTTAATCAAAATTATGGGAAGTGCATTCATTGTGTTTTGCCAGAATAATTGGTTTGTCTATTTTATTTAATTTTTTTAAACTATTAATAGCCTTTTGAGCATAAGCAAAGTGTGAGATATGTGTCTGTGGAGGAGAAAGTATTCAGCAGAAAGTACTGACTGGGGTAAGCTGTCTGTGATAAAATGCTGCATGGGCCTCTGCATTTCCAGACCCAAAAAGTAGTCTGTGTAGGCCAAGTGGGATCACTGTGAAGCTTGATGGGAAAAGTGAAACAGGGGTGAGATGGATGGGCAGGGTGACTTGAATAATCCAGTTCTTTAGCTATTATGTCTCTGCTAAATTAATTACTAGGGTTCAAAGTATGTGGGAGAATTAAGACATTTGCTACACAAATGGCATTACCAAAAATAGAAGAAAAACAAAGTAGTGCTGCATTAGATTCATGGATCTGAGCTGAGAGATTCTTACAAGTGTGACTTAGAAACCCAGAACCAACTGCTGGGAAGGATGTGTCCCTCAGGGTCAGTGTAGAAGAGCTGCAGCATATCCTGGGGTGTGGGATGAGAAATACTCTGAGTAGGAATAAAGTTGCTGTGTGACAGTAGATCAGCTTTAGGCTTCACTAGACACTGTGAAATTTTGAATGGGGGAAATGGTCAGTACTTGTAGCTGTTCATGGTATCAGATATTTTGTATGCAGTGCTGTTGAACCTTCCAAGACAAGAGTTGCTATAGAAACATAACATGTCAATTTAGACAAACTTTCTAAATAAAATCAACAGAAAACCTGAATTTGAGTTCAGTGGTAGTGTCTTAAAACAGCAGGTAAATAGAAGAAAGACTGACATTTATAATAAGATCTAGTATGTGTATGTTCCTCTCTGAAAAACTGCTTTATCTGAGTCTAAAGAAATACAGAGATGGACTTGAAATCCTACGGGTTGGTGTTGGTTGGTTGTTTTCCTTTTTCTCCAATTTGATTGCTGCTGACTGGCCACTGTTCCACCTCAGGAAGCCTGTGGCTGTCTGTGGGTTTACCTGTGTTTGTCTGTTGGTGTGTCAGTACACACAGAGACACACAAAGATGTCAAAGGATCTGATGGATCTAGTGGATCCAGAGGTCTGCATGAGCTGTTCCAGGGAAATGGCTGGGAGCAGATGTGCTTGTGCTGGCTTCCTAAGCTGGGAGCAAAGGGCACAGGCTTTTTAATGGCAGACAGGCTTGGCTGATGTTGTCAGCTTATAGTCGTGGAGTCATCCTGCTGGCTGTGGGAGTGTTAGGGCAGTAGTAGGGAGGGAGAGGGTGAGGGCAAAATGCTAGTGGAGGAGGGAAATAGGGGACAATAGCAGCAACGTGGGTGGTGGTGGCTGGCAGCAGGAGGAAGAGATGGAGGGACAAGGGCTCCCCACTGGGAGGTCAGGAAACACCAGCTTTGCAAGGTTGAGGCATTCTACCAACCCTGCTTTGGGATCGGGGCTCCCCTGTCAAACTGGTAATTTGCTCTGAGCACCAAGTGGCTCTCAATACTCTGCTTACGAAAATTTCTGGTGCCCTTTTAACAAAAAGTTGGTTTGCTAATCTGCATTTCTGGTTAAAATTCTAATGACTAGAATTAGTCTGTCTAGAAGAAAGAGACATATGGCAAGCAAATGGCCCTTTTTAATGAGACTCCCACTCAGCAGTTGGCTGCTCATCCAGTTTGTGTGTGGCATAGTCTTAGAGCAGCATCTTCTTGCCAGATTAAAAAAAAAATTAAAATCCTGCAATCTTTTGGTGAGTTTTCTTTCAGGAAGGGGGATGGGAAACATCATAATGTAAGTATTAGAGAAAGACAAAACTTCACTGTAGCTTCTGCAACAATTTGTTACCAAAACTGTAAGAAAATATTCCAGCACCTAGTTTAGAATAGAAATACTTGTTGGAAAATACTGCATTTGGTAGCCAGTAGTGGGTCTGGAGGATTGATGGGACCATAGTTTCTAAACTGTGAGTGCCACCAGTACGGGAGCACAGAATTTATGCCTCTGCTGTTAGTGGCTGTGTGACTGATCGAAGAGAAATCCCTTGCCAAGGTGTAGCTGTGTAAGGATTCATGCAAGTAAAAACTTAATTTATTTATGCCCAGCTTCCTCATTCAGCCTTGTGACTTCAGATGAACTTCATGGGAAGGTCAGGCTGTCCTTCAACACCTAACTTTGCCTGCTGCAGAGTATTCTGTGCTATGGCAATGACTTTAAATATTGGCTCTGACATTAGTGCTTGTTTTCGTGTTGGAATCAGTTTGTGTGCCGCAAAGGGAGAACACTTCGTGCTCCATCATCTTACTGCTAACCCCTTCTGAAGTTCTGCCTCACCTGATGTGCAGCAGTGCTACTTTTCCTTCTTGCTGTGATTTCTAACACTTTGCCTGGCCACTCAGTGATTGAAAGTGCAAAGTACTTTGCCACCCTCTGTGTGCATTTGTGGCTACCCAGCCCTCAGCTGAAGAGAGAGGGCTGCTTGTGCAGTCCTTTGTCTTGCGCACTGCCACTACAGGGTGGGTTTGTTGGATCCTCTGTAAGAGGCTGGTTAAGGACTTCTACAGGAAAAAAAGAGAGAAGTATTTCAGACCTGTTTCAGTAGGACTGCCTGAAAAAAGAACAGGAGGTACTGAAGTTCACTGGGGTGGTAGCAGCAGCAGTGTGCACCTAACTCTTCACCTGGCGCTATTTACTTTGTCTTTAGTTGCCATGACATAAATCCTTCTGGCTCTTTCAGAAGAGAAAAGGAAGCTGTTAGCAGCAATGACTCTGGTCATCTGGCTCTTTTGATAATGTATGAACTAGTAA
Source organism: Pomatostomus ruficeps (assembly GCA_013400735.1). Taxonomy (NCBI): domain Eukaryota; kingdom Metazoa; phylum Chordata; class Aves; order Passeriformes; family Timaliidae; genus Pomatostomus; species Pomatostomus ruficeps. The sequence goes on along the minus strand of VYZT01056919.1, from coordinate 12,450 downwards.
TTGCAACTTAAAATAACTTCTCCCAGTCCATCCCTTGGCTGCACAGTTGTTATCTAAGCAGCCTGGAAACAGAGCTGTGCTGCTGGCCTCGGGTGCTGCCAGGTCTGGTGTCTGACAGACTGGCTCGAAGGCTGGGGACGAGCGTTTCAGCTGGCCAGCACAGTCTGGGTGTTGGAGGGTTTTTTGTAGACTGTTAATCTTCAGTCTTGCAGGTTTTCCTCCAGCTGTGTGTGTCTAGCTGGGACTCTTGGGAAGCTCTCTATCCCCAGCCCTCGTCTGGACACGTGCCAGCTGAGTGTGAATGTACAAACCTTTTCTATGTCACATTGCTGGTGACCAATTATAGCAACCCAATTTGGAGGCGGGGAGAGCAGAGGCATCTGACCCTCTGTATTTGCCAAGACATAATATCATAGCAAGGTGTGAGTAATAGCCACTTTCTCCCTCTCTCTCTCTCTCTCTGTGTATATATATACATATGCACACACCAATATCAGATCTCACTTTGATTTGATTTCCAAGGTATCTGTATACCAGAACGCAGACTACTCCCAGATACTTCTTCTTTTTGTGTAAGCAGTCAAAATCATTCCGTGTGAGTGGGTTGAACTTTTATGGGGGAGAAAAATGTAAATATACTTTAAGGAAGGTATGATCTGAGAGGCAAATAATTAAAAAGCAATGTAGCGAAATTGCATACCTAATTTTACCAATGTGGCTGAGTCAAACTGTGTTCTTTGCTGTTGGGATGTTCATGTTGGATTTTATATTTTTTTAATCTAGGTTTTCCAATGTAAAGGGTAAAGACTGTGTACACTCTTATAGTTTGGTGAATTAAATAGGATCAATGAGGAGCTGGTACATCCTGCTGTCAGTTTCCTATCTATAAGTAAACTCATAAGATATCTAGTTTATTTCCATTGTCTTAAATTCATCTGAAAAAGGGTAAAGTAAATGTAACGCACCCCAAAACCAGGCTTTTGCACTTTCCATCTCTGGTTCTCCAAAAATATCCAGAAGAATTCTTTCATGTGCAGTTTTCAACAAAACTACAGTTCTTTAATATATTTCAGTATTTCATTTAGCTTCAGGTGTCTAATGTCACAAATTTTAAGAGTACAGCATAAAGTTAAATAATGTGTTTGAGGGAGATGGTGAAAGAAGTCTGTGAGGCTGTGAAATTCTTCTGTGACGAGTTGCCACAACTTGTATACATCTGAGTGGGTGTGCAAGGAAGCTGGTGTTTCCATTAGAAAGTTTCTGCAAAAGAAGTTTGCAGTCCATCCTTTCTATTTTAGAAAAGCTCTTAAGGGAATGGGGAAGGAAGGCTGAGTCCTAGAATTAGAAACTTAGTAAGTGTTTAAGGCCTATGAAAATCAAATTTCTCTTCCCCAAGTTTTGAAAACCAAGCCACTATATGCATGCTTTTGAGAGGACTGCTCTGCCCAAATCAATAGCAGAGTTTTCTGCTGCCTTGCTTAATACAATGGTAATTTCAGGGTAAGAACATTTTCAGCTTCAAATGCCTGTTGTGCTCCTAAGCTGCTCTGATGGATAGGAGTTGTACCGTGTGTAAAGAGAGACCCTCACTTTGAAGGGCCTGTGTCATAGGAACCATATGTGTGATTTATGGGCATATTTCTAGTGTTTGCATTGTGTGTGGTGATGATTGGTACTGATTGTTTTTCATAGTTACTGGTCCGGTCACAGTGATCCTTAGATGCCTTTATAAAATAAAGTGGAGAAGAAAATAAGCGTTACTGCCTGGGGCCTCCCCTTGAGCACCAGTAAGCCCTGTGTTGGGGAAGCTGGAATAGGGAAAACGTATAAATATGATTACCTAGCAAAAACTGTAGGTGAGATTGAGATGAAGACAAGCTTTGAGTTACCCAACCTCAGCTACTGAACAACTTTAGAACAATAGCATAGCCAGCTGAAGGTAATCCCACTTGATGGAACAATGCCTTCAGCTTGCAAGCAGGTCCTAGGGTCAGAGAAGACCCCGCAAACTTATCAGAGGGTCCAAAAACCAACTTTTGGAGTTTAAAGTGTAACGCCATAGGCTAATGTAATGATTCTTATAGGCTGTAGGCAAATGTTGTAAGATTTGTAGCTTATTCTAGATTGGTCAATGGAAATCAGAATATTCAACACAGAAGATGATTTATTGTATTGTAAACGCTCATTCTGGCATTCTGCTCTGCTCTCTTGATTCTGCACTGCTCTCTCTACTCTGCTCGCTTCCTTCTCTGCTCTGGCCTGCTTGGAGCTGCACCTTGCAGCCCCAAGTAAGCCTTTCTTTCCCCACGCCTTCTGCAATAAACCTCATGTTCTAAAGCCTGAACATAGAGATCTCAGTCTGTCCCGAACGACCATCCAGCAGACACAGAAACTCCCACAGTCCTGCTCTTCCAAATCTGAATCAAAAGTTTCAGCTGTTGCATTTTGAAAGGCGGCACTTGAGTAATACTTGATCTTGTTCATAATTTAGTTGGGCCAGTTTAAAACATACTCTCTTTGTAAAGGCTTAGTTGTTTATAAAACTCAAAACCTTGTTTGGATAGCTGTTTGGAAAAGTAAAATGGGGGACCTGGTTGGTAAGCATTTGCCCAAGGCTTCAGGATCATTGACTTCAAAAGAAGTCAACAATAGAAACAATTTGGGCTGGTTTTGGCAGATGGGGCTTTTTATTTCTTGCTTTCTTCAGTTGGAGGGATGATCTTGGGAATAGAGACTGAATACTTTGACTAGCATTGTTATAAATATTAGTCTCCCTTGCAGGAATTCTCTGTACTAAACAAATAAACGAAACTGTTTTAACAGTTTGTTCTTACATGTGAGGAACCATTAAAATGAATACAGATACCCTCTTATCTATGTTTTCAGTCAGTTTTTCTGAAATAGATTTTAAAATAACTTTGTGTGTTGTCTTTTTACGTTTAAGCTCTGCTTATGGTACACAGCCACATGTTGTTGCATGCTAAAGCTTATCATATCATGGGTTCTTAGGCCAGATGAGTTGCACAATTTAATTTTGCTTAAAATTAACAAATGCTATAACTCTGAAATTTGTCTTGAGTGATTGGTTTTGTTGTTCCAGGGCTTAGTAACACTTATCAGATAATTCTTCACCAAGTATTGTCTTCATTTGAAATACTCATCAGTTGTTTCCCTTGGTGATTCCTCACTGGAGGAAAGAAATCTTCTTCCTCTGCCATAAGAAGAAAGTGGCTGTGGCATGTGGGTGATGTCAGAACTTTAGGGTAATGTTTGGAGAAAGCAAAAAAGCAAACAGCATCAGGGAAAGAGCAGATGAAACTCTTCATTGGCCTCTCAGGAAAACTCTTGTGGAAGTATGTAACATTTCCTTCGTTGAGCCATTGATTTATTTTTTTACCTTTTTTTCAAGACAGATAAAAGTCACAGTAATGTCAATGGGAGCAGAGCTGGATTGCTAATAAGGGCTCTTGAGAAGAGCCCGCTTCTGAGTGTTTGAAAATAATTGTATTCTCTCTCTGCTGTTCTACTTACACTACTATGGTTCAAAAAGTGAGAAATATAAAAAGCAGTGTGGTTGGCTTTTGGTTATTTGAACACAGTGCTCTGGATCTAGGGGTTCGCTTCAGTGACAGGAGGTGGAGGCTACCGATGGCAGGGTTTCCAAGTCTTACTCAGGGAGGGACAACTAAGGTTCAAAAGCCTTTTGCCTTAAACATTGAAGCTTGATCTAGTGGCCATAAAAGAACATCCATCTATATACAGAAATAAATGATAGCAATATCAGTTCAATGCCCAGGGATGAATGGAGATAATGCAGATAGGAGGGTTCATATATTTATTTAGCTGATTTCATATCAAATGTAGTTCATATGTAATGGCAGCGACAACAAAAAATGTGATTCCACATTAAACTTAGTTTGGTTGTAATAGCAGGAACAAAAAAATGTGTCCTTACAAACTTGGAGCATCTAAGTACAATTACTAATTTTAAATGCACTGAATTAGTCACTCCCAACCACCCACAGCAATGGATTTGTGTGTTGCATTTTGGGAGCACCTTTTAGGTTCCTTACTCTTGGCTGCTGTGACTCAGTAACATCGAGGAGCGAAGAACAGCATAAATGTGGATTCCACTGAAAAGAGCAGGTGCAAGATCATACACAAAGGGCTTGTATTATTTAATAAGAGCACCTCTTCTTGAAGAGTTGGACTGCAGACTCTTCGAACCATATCCAATCAAACATTTGGAAACAGATGCCTTCAACTGTTGTTTCCCCTCTCTTTCCTTCCAGTGGATAAAATTGCAGACATTAAAACTAGCTGGTAGAGGTTCATACTGTATGATAACTTTTGTTTGAAAAAGCACAAGAACAGAAAAAAAAAAAAACCAACCCAAAACCGAAATAAAAGACTTACGAGTGGTAGTAGTCAAATCTGTTTCTTTTGGTGGCCATGTACATTTGTAGGATTTTTCATCATGAATGGAATGTATACCTGGCAGAAGTCAGTAACACAGTAAATATAAAACCTCACAGTACTGTTTCCATGGATGTTTTTCAGTCTAGCAGTAGATGTTTTCTTTCTTCCTTTTCTACATGGAAGTTATCACTTGTGATTTGTGGAGACCTAATAACTTCAATGTTCGACTGTTCCAGTGAACAGATGGAGACACTAATAGAGATGACAAAATTTTATCTGTGAACAGTTACAGAAGAAAGAGTTCAGGCCAACATGGAAATCAAACTTTGGGTGTCGACACCAGTATTCTTCTAAATAGTGTAAACAACCAGACAGATTATTCTTAGCAATGATTTACAAACCCACCAGAGATTTGATTGCATCCAGATTATAATGCAACATTTCCCTCTGAGCTGCAAAGTCAGTTATTTTGTCAGTAGAGGTTGTTAGATTGCCATTATTTTATTTTTTTGCCTGTCATTTTAAGCCAGTGTGGTATCACCTTAATGTTTTTGACTGCTTAGCAGTCTCACAGTAACTAAAGCAAAATCAAAGTAAACATGTGAAGAACAGCTAAGAGACTGCTACGCTTGTATAGCGATTTAGTAAATTCCCCCAAAAGAAAGAAAGCATTTCTTCTGTGCCTGGCAAATTCTTTACTGGAATCTTTTCCCTTATGTTATCAGACTGATTTAGCTGTTTGTTTATTTATTTATTTATTTACTTTTTTCTCTCTGCAGATGTACTGGCTCCAGGCATTGGCGACTAACCCGCGTTATATTTGTGGAGTTGATGTTTGTATTGTATTGATTGTGCTATTCCTAAATATAGCAAAGTCACTTTTAGACTGTTCCCTCCCTCTTGTTTTGCAGTCGTTCAGAGATACATGTTCGTCTGTGAAGCACCACTGTCCTGCAAGTTCAATGCCTTAGCATTTAAGTTTTCAGTAAAAGCTTTGTGATCTTGAGATCTGTGAAAAGCAGTAGTGGAAAAAAATACCTTTATGCTGTACTTGACTAGTAGAAATTGGTAGTGATATTTTTGAATAGCTGTTAACTGCGAGGATAGATTTTAGGCTGTTTAAAAAAGCCCTGAACATTCCCCTATTTCATTGTGAAGTTGGCAAGACTGACATATTATTTGACAAAAGCCATTATTACTTTCCTAAAAAAGTTACTGGTATATGGTCTTAAAGGCTGCTTTGTGTTAGAATAAATCCTTCTCAGGTCCAGAATGGTGGCAGTAGGTTTTCTGTGGTTGTTAAGTTCTGTAAACCTTCCAGTAAGAGGCCGCCTATTGTTGTAGTCTTGCACGGACGAGACAGTGGGGCTATGCTTGTGGTTCTTTGTGAGATGAACTGCATTTTTGGCTATGAACATGCTGTTGGAAGTCTTGTTCTGGAGGCATCTCAACATTTAGGTCCAGCCAGAACAAGAGAAGTTCCCAAGTGAAACGGGAAGGCAGATGAGACTGAAGTTCCATAGGCTGGGCATGTAGCAAGAAAGTGTTATAACTGCTTCTCTAAGATGAGAGACTCTGTATTTTTATTTACCGGATGGTACAGGCTGAGGTGATGGAAAATGAAGGGGAATTCTTGGCTCTGGGCTGAAGTATTTGTGTGGGCTTGTGTAAGAGAGACCCAGAATTAAGAATAGTAACTGAACTAGCCTGATCCTGACCAGAGACCAGCTTTAAAAGTACTTGGTCTCCGGCTAGAAAGCAATATTTGTGAGAACAGTTGCAATTTGGCACTGAGTTGCAGTTTATTCATGAACACAGATGCAAAACTAGACGAGCATCATGTAATTGCAATGGAAAATATCTGTCCAACCACTAATGTTTCAGAAGCCCCAGCAGCTTTTGGTTACATAGTGCTGGGTTCTGAATCCACTCACGTGCCCAGCTGTGCCTCAGCTCTGGAGTTGTCCTGTGGACTGGAGCATCGGCTCTGCAGAGGTGTCCCACTGCTGGTGTGTGGCTGGTGGTGGCCAAGTGGGACACTGCTGCAGCACAGCAGAGTGGAACACCTGCTACAAGCTCCTTGCATGCTATTTCAGTCTGGTAAACAGAATGTAAAGCACTAGAGGAAGTAGTAAAGACAATAATTTATAATCTCTTAAATTCGTGATGTAACCAGGACTCCTGCAAGAATAGATTTTGTAACCATCTTTCCTGTTTTATTAGTATTGCAAAACCCTTCCTATTATCAGATCAGTTTGTAGGTATGTTTATTCTTAGGGGCTGGGACTTCTCTTTCATCCACAAATTGAACTGTTAATGTCTGGTGTATTTACGTTACACCCATTTGCCATTTTCAAGGTCTTGAAAGATTGCAGTATAACATTCTTCACTGACCATATAATATTAGAACTGTTTTGAGTTTGATTTGTATGACCTTCTTTCAATGGAACAATCAGCCTAGTTGAGTTAGTTAGAGCATGGTGCTAATAGCACCAAGATTATGGATTTGATTCCTGTGTGGGCCATTCACTTAAGAGTTGGACTTGATGATCCTTGCGGGTCTCTTTCATCTCAGAATATCCTGTGATCTTTGAACCTGTATGGTGCATTTCCTTTAAAAATGCTTAATTCCATACCCTTTTCTAGTCCTTTCTTCATCCTGCTGAAACTAACTGGTAAAATCCCTTCATATATGTTGACTGCTTACACATAAATGTGGTTTTGACAAAGCAGTTAGTTGTTAGCCTGCTGTATGTCTAACATACTGACAAAGGTTTTAAGCAGGGCTGAAATCAAGGTAACAAGGGCTTAAATCATACAGCTAAAGGATATAAATGCAAATTTGTCAAGTGTTGCAGCCCTAATATCTAAATAGTCCTCTAAAAAAATCAGTTGCTGCTTTGTTGCCAGGATTTTCTTGGGGAGGTGTTTTCTTTCTATTTCTTTAGCAGGGGTGGAAAAGGTGCTTGGGCTGAATTCTTTTTTCCCTCTTCTTGGAATGTAATACATCCAGAAGTACAAATGTGTACTTCCAACAACTTGTTTCCAAAAATGTAGCATTAAAAAAAAAGAATTCTTTGTGCTGCAGAACGTTGTACGGACCCAGAAAAAAAAGCTACTGTACCTTCAGAAATGTCTTATTTGAACTAAGCTGTGACTGGTCTTAAGCTGTATTTAGTGGATGCTTCCAATTTAAAATAATACTTGCACAAGCTGGTCAGAACACAGAGCCATGGAACCGTTTTTTATTCCGTACCTTGTTCTTGCATGCTGGCACAATTGCGAGAAACGTGCTCCCAGAAGTTTGTACATGTGTATATGCACACAGTAATATCCATGATCAGTCACCAGACTATAGCTCATTCTCTTACACCTCATTCTTTCCTGAAGAAAAGTGAGTATCTGTGTGACATGTTCAATTTCAAAGTTGGTTTAACTGGTTAGAGAGCTTGACAGTGCTATATTATTTCCCTCTGTAGAGCAGCCGTAATACCTGAAGCACCATTCAGATATATAGGCAAATAGTCCTTGTGGTGGGAAACTTTCTTCCTGCTAAAGGCAAGGAACAGAGGAGAGGTGAAGAGAAGATGGCAGCAGAGTATGTACATTTAGGGTATATGCCAGCAACTCTTTAGAGCTGCATGGATCTTCTTCAAATGGCTGTATGATTTTTTTAAAATTTTTTTTTTGTGATTTTTTTGTTTGTTTGTTTTTTTGGTTTTTTTTAAATCTGGCAACCTCTTCCTCAGCTGAGTGATGCTTCCTGCCTCGCTTTCTTGGTAGGGAGCCTGTGTGTTCTGCCAGAAAGCAGCTGTCACTTGACACAATCTGTTCTGTGCTCTGGCGTAGGCAGGCTGCTCAAAGGGGAGCTCTGTTGATTCTTACACATTAGGAGATTAGAGAGTGACTTCAACCTCCCTTGGTTATTAGGGCTTAAAGACCAGCTGCAGAGTGAAATATTTGGAGCCTGTTTCACTAGCTCTCTGCAGTGAAGTGGGTCAGGGTTATGTGTTGAAGGAGAGAGGGGTGTGCTATTCTGACATGTACAGATGCTCTAAGTGTATTATGGTAGATGTGGAAAAGGGAAAGCTGGGGACAGGAAGGTATGAGATTAAGAGTTTATGAAGTGGGAATTTTTATTTTGTTTGTTTTTTGCAGGGGTTTATAGGTAAGGTCCATGTTTTAAAATGTATATGTATGTATATATTGTCTACATATATACTCATAGGGTCATACATATCCAAATATACACACACACATCTATCTGTCTATCTGAAATGGTGATTGTTGATTACTACTGCCCCCTTTTTTTTCATGCCTGTTAGCAATTCAGAGTTGCATGATCCTCTTCCTGGAGGCCATGTTCTTGTTGCAAACAGAAGAATAATAGGGTAGTAATACCAAGCTTCCTTAACAGCAGTAAGTGAAAGGAAAGAAAGGACTTCTGCAAAATAATTAAGTCTGTTTGAAAGGTAATGAGATCCAGAATCGCGTGCCAAGGCCCAGTTGCAGGGAGTTTCTGAGTTACAAGAGACACTTGTGTGTGAGCTTAATTCCCTAGAATAAGCTTTAATTAATAATTGGCAGTACAGGGAATTTTGCCATCTACTGAGTTATCTGAGAGTCCTGTCTAAAATGTCTCCTCAGGACAACTTTGAAAGAGCCAGTAGTACCCTACATAAATATTTTACAGAATGCTCTGTTTCTGTGATTACAGTACAGACAGTCTGGTATGAAAGTAACACCTTTTGGGGTATATTAATTAAATTTAACTGAAAGGCAGCATAGCTGAGGGATATAAGAAGAACTGATTATCCTTTGGCATTTTTCATATTCCTAAATCTGAATGAAGGAACATTATTTTTGTGTAATTCTAAGGCATCCTTATGCTTGCAATGTATACAGTCTTAAATGTAGGAGAATTACTGCTAAAGACATCTCTTTTTTTATTCTTAACATTTATGCTTCCACGCAAAGAGGCCACAGTTAAAGCCTATTAGCTAAAGTGATTTGAGAAGGTAATGTGAAAAGTCAGGCCTTAGTGTATATTTAGAGTTCTCCAGTGGTCTTACAGAAAAGCAAATTGTATACAATTTGATCCATTTATTTTACTAGAAAAGAAATTATAGACAACATGTGAATGACTCCCATCTTGGAAAATGATGAAGAATGTTGCAAAGAATGCAAATGGCTCAACAAAAGTTGTCTGTTTAAAGGTAACCTCATCTTTAAATGACAAACTGTGACATTCCTTGGTTTCTTAAAGAAGTGGTCATTTTATCCTTCAGGTTGTGAAATTGAGGTTTGTCACAATGATTCAGAAAATGCATGAGCTCCACAGACATTGTCCATGACCATTTCAGCTGTTCAGCATTGTTAGAGATAATGAGATAGAATCCTTCTTGCCTCTCTCCCACCCCTTCCCGCTCTTCTATCTGTAAAGACTGTTTTGTTTGTGTAGTTTCTTGGAACAAAATCCACTGACAGCAGTCTGTGCAATAGATTTACTAAGCAAATACAGTAGCTCCTTCTGTAGCTTCCTTTCCTGTATTGTGCCTGTGACCCCTGGAGTTTCTCCAAGATAATGTCAGTCTTATGCTTCATAGTTGGATACATTAATTACGCTTATGTGGATCTGAGCGTCTTAGAGTTCATTCATTCATTCATCGCTACTCTTCACAAATCTTGCCAAGTTAACTGGTTCCTAGAGGTGTTTGGTTCCAGCAGAAGGCCTTTAGGTTATGCTCTGTGGGATCACCTACTAGCTGGTCATTGGTGAACTAGCAAAGTGGTGGTGATACCATGCTGCTCCTTGATTCCAGCTTTTACCTAACAGTTGAAAGTTAAAAACCTGTTTTAGTACAGCAAACTCATGCAGGCTTGTGGAGTTGGAGACAGTCACTGTAATTTTGCTGAAAAGGTTGGACCAGTTAACCTGCTGTTGAAGTTGTCCAGGGTTCTCTTTTTAATGTTGTGTCTTTGACCCATTTGAACATTTTTCTTCTGTAAAGATCCTGATATTTCTATGGCCAGTATAAGCTGAGTAACAACAACAACAACAGAAAATCTCCTTGCTTTTCACAATTGCATTAATTGCAGTCAGGAAACCATTAAAAGCCATTACTGCAGGGGTAACAAACTTGGAAGTCTTCCTCTTCCCTCAAAAGTTTCTTGTGTATGAACTGTGTGTACTCTTAACTTCTCTAAGCCTCTGCAGGAAAATAAAGGCAATTGGTAGAAAATTAAATGCAAAGCAAAAATTAAGGGTCACGCCTCACTGATTAAACATACTTGAAAAAAGTACTTTCTCTTTTAAATAATACCATGGTGATCAACTATTCGTCAAGGCAAGTAAAAGACAGATGTGTGTGTGGTGCTTCTCACTGTGTTCTGCTGTTGTAGGTGTGAGCTACTTGGTGCTGCACAGACCTGGAAATCTTCTGCAAAGGTATCCACTGGGTACATTTTTACTTAGGTGTTGTATCAAAGTAAGAACTTGAATGAAAAAAAGAGTGGAGATAGTGGTGGAGGTGGAGCAAGCCTGGCAGTACTGAATGTTGACATCTTTCATGCGATAGGAACAGGAAGCGCAGCAGAGTAGGAAGACAGAACCAGGCTTTGGTTACTAAATAGGTTGATTGCTGTCAGTTCTCTATTAGTTTAATCCTTCCCTAATGGATGAGTAGGTTGTGCAGGGCTTGCTGCTCTGTAGGTTATTTTTTACATAAATACCATAGTTCCTTTGCGGGCTGATGTGTGCATACATCAATCAGAGGAGAAGTTGGTCTAACTCAGATGATGAAACTTCTGTTTATGAGGACTCTTGATTGCATATTGATTCAGTTATGCCTAGCTGATTGTGATGACACTGTACCTCATTAAATTGAATTTGCATATTACCTCTGGACTAATCAAGAATAACTATAACTACCAAGTACTTGATTTTGTCACATCATTACTCTGAATCAGAAACTTTTGGTAGTGACAAGAATGGAAAGAGGAGATTTCTTAGCTCAGTTTTTCTGGAAACTTGCTTTGAATTAATTTTTTGCTTAAGATGGTATTTGGGGCTAATGGATTTTCCCCATTACTTTAAAAGTAGTAGATGACAAATCAGAGTCTGTGGTGGATGTTGATTGCTACTAGTAAAAGAATTGTTGGGGGCCTGCCAAAACATTCAGTTATCTAGCTTTTTCCAGGTGTGTTTTTGTTTGTGAATTCTCTTACTTTACTAAATGCTTCCTAAGGGCTTTCCTGGAGATTCAGATGTTGTCTGTAATCTTATAAAGCAGTTTATAAACACATTTAATTAAAATCTATATAAGGACGTAAGGCTTACGGGTAATTATGGCTATCCTACAGCAAATGAAAAAGCTGCCTGACAATTTTGCATGGGCAAATAAATTTGAGTAGACTGATGAAAGCATCCAATTGAAGCTTGAAGTCTCTGCTTGTCCTCTGTCTGAATTGAAACTAGAAGCTCATGACTTATATGTGATGCATCAGTTCATGTTCAGAGGCTGTAAATCCTGCACAGATAAGCCAAAAATGAGGAATACTCCAATGTGTATTAACAGGAAAACTAGCTTTTGATGGATGGCCACTATGTCCTTGGGAGAGTTGAGGTGGTTTTGGCCTTCTGTGATCAGAGCAGAAACTCAGCCCTAGGCACAGATCTGAGACTTACAGATGGTGACAGATTGCTCATACTTGGCCTGGTTGTAGATGGGGAGGGAGTTCAGGATGGAAATCTTATTGGAGTGACTCTTGCTTAGTAGCAGTGGTGGAGACCCTACTTGGAGCTACTGCTGCCAACCACCTCTTCCAAAGGGCACCACAAGGGGTTGAGAAGCCAGCCTGGCTCTGCAGGGAGCATGCTGTCTTCTCTGGGATGTGAATGGGTTGCTTGGCAGAAGATGGGGGCCTACAATTTTATAAGCTGGGTGCACAAACCTGAGCCACTTTTCTGCTGAGGCTGTTGCAGAGCTACGTCATAGAATCATAGAAAGTATCTTAAAGATCATCTAGTTC